>JAJQKJ010000577.1:0-121974 GCA_029574335.1 Rana kukunoris | reverse complement strand
GAAGTAGGCCTGCCATCCTGTAAGACTTCGTAAAATCCAGCTACCGATAAATAACTGGTAATTTCTCTCCCTCGTCTTCAGGACGGCACCCTGAGAGAAAAGCCAGTAACCTCAGGCCTACCTTAGGGCGGGACCACCGTCTGTAAGACCTTCCTACCAAACATCAGGTCCTGTGGAGACAGCAGTTCGTCTCTGTAATGTCTGAGGAACGTACTCTGGCTTGACCAGGTCGCCGCTCTACAGATCTGCTCTATGGAGCTCCTGCCCTTCTGCCCAGGAGGCTGCCAGAGAACGTGGTGGAATGAGCCTTGATAGTAGGAAGTGGCCTACCTGCCTGTGTGTAGGACAAGGAGATAGCCTGCCTAATCCATCTGGATATAGAAGCCTTAGTTGCCTGTTGACCCTTTCTCTGACCTGAGAAATGAACTAAAAGGTGAGGGAAGCTCTGAACTCACTAACCCTCTCTAAGTAAATTAAAAGGCAGCGTCTTACATCCAAGCAATGGAAAGTGGCTTCCTTTTCATTGCTGGGATTTGCGCAAAAAGAAGGAAGTATCACTTCCTGAGATCTATGGAACCTGGTGCCAACCTTTGGGAAGGTACAAGAGGGTCCTGAGTCAAAATCGCTTATCTTCAAAAACCCGAAGAATGGGTTTTCTTGATAGAAAAAGCATGCATGTCTCCAACTCTTTTGACAGATGTGATGGCTAACAAAAAAGTAAACTTAATTGTAAAGAAATTTAACAGAAATGCTGTCAATAGGCTCGAATGGTGCCTTAGTTCAGCTGATCCAGGACCAGGGAGAGGTCCCCATGAGGGAACCGGGTGGAAAAACCTGCACCGGGAGAAAGTCTGTCCCTAGCCTCAGGAATCTCTTGATGAGAGGTCCGCTGAGAGGCTTTTTTCCAAAAAGTATGATAAGGCTGCCACTTGGACTCTTAGGCCTCGTACACACGATCACGGATCTTGCTAGACCGTTTCAGACAGAACAGATTCGATCGTGTGTACGGGCAAACAGACGGATTTGGCCACCCGACAGATTTCAAAGCATGCTTTGAAATCTGTCGAGCTGGAACCCCGTCCGCCGGTAGGGCCGACATTCCCTGCTTGGTTAGTACGCTAACCAGCAGACATGTCTTCTCGCACACGTGCCGAATGGTTTTTCGACGCATGCGCAGAAGTGTTTTTACTTTCTTTCTGTGCGGTGACGTGGCGGCGTCAACGTCACCGCCACATCACACCGACACGTCAGCGCGCTGTCTGCTGGCGGGGATTTTGGTTTGCTCGTGTGTACACCGAGCAAACCAAAATGCCAGCAGACAGATTTGTTCAATCGGTCGGAACGGTGGAGAGAAGGGATCTGGAGAAAAGTTTAAAAAAAAAAAGAGTTTCCTGAATTCTAGTGCAGGAGGAGGATTTATAGCTACTGTGACGATACGCTGTTTCTGTAACTACTGAGAAAGTCCGGTTTCAGGTCCGAACTCCCATCTCTCTAAAAATCTGAAGCTAGGCTGCGTGGGGGGTGAATTTAAAAGAGAGTACATTTGTGAAAGAGTCATCGGTTAAATTTTAAAGCAAGTTGTCTTTTTTTTTAACCGAAGGTTAAGTAACCGATGGGGCCTACAAACGATCGGTTTTGACTGATGAATACGGTCCATCAGACCGTTGTCCTCTGGTTAACCTATCGTGTGTACGTGGCCTTAAAGATAATTCAAAGATAAATACACTTAATGCTAAAAATTGTGGTGTATATACCAGTGCAGTAGTGTGATCTCTATGGTAATTGCAACCGCATTAAGCAATAAGCGAGGTGTGCTGGGGTAGCTCTGATCTTTGAGTTCTTCATAAGAAGAATTTATAAATGAATGAATTATGAGTTGCAATTCATAATTTCCAGACAATTTAACAGTTATATGCTACATGAATAGCACCAGTTAATTGAACTTGTCATTGAAACCTTGATGGTACATGTACTTGAAGACACCCACATCTATTAACAATGAATTTTGGGTAGACTTAGACCGCGTACACACGATCAAATTTGTCCGCTGAAACTGGTCCGATGGACCGTTTCAGCAGACAAATCCGATCATATGTATGGGCTAGGAGACATGTCCGTCGGATATGTCCGCTGGTTAGTACACTAACCAGCAGACATATCTGCCCGACACATGCGTCGAATGGATCGAGGCGCATGCTGTGGAAGTTTTTTTCACTTCCTGGTTCGGTGACGGTTGGCAATTTCGGTCAACGTCAACCAGCTGACCGTCATGCGTCGCTGTCTGGCGGCGGGTGAAGTTTTTGATCCGATGGTGTGTATCACAGCCATCGGACCAAAATCAGATAGACATGATGTCCACTGCAAACGGTCCATCGGACATGTTTGAGCGGACATGTCTCATTGTGTGTACGCGGCCTTAGTCTTGAATAAAATATAGAAAAGCATACATACTACTATGAGTGAACTTATATAGCTAAAATATGGTTAGTTAAACCTGGAAGTGCTTTTTGAAATTTTACAAATGAAGCAATTTAGAATTTGGATAAGAGGTTTAGCACCGTAGAACACTTCTCGAAAGATAAATAGTGCATTTTATATGTAAGTATATAGATCAGACCAGGGCGTAACTAGAACCTTCAGGGACCCAGAGCAAGAGGCAAGGCCATGTCCCTTCCCTATGGGCCCAGTGGCAGAACACCAGGGCAACCTTTGTGACCCTGGTAGTTCTTCTGCCACTGTTGTCAGCAGTTTTATTTATTGTTTACCATTATATATATATATATATACACACACACACACCATATATATATTTTTACAATATTATTTTAAAAATATATATTTTTACAATTTTTTGTTTGGTGAGATATCAGGGGTCTAAACAGAACTTTGATGTTTCACCCTTTAGAATACTGACCACTCTATGCTCTCATGCCTAGTGTGATCTATTTTAATAGGAAAGCAGGGGGGCTGGCAGGAGCACCGGGGATTTCACACAAAGAAAGCAGTACAAAGAGAACAGGATACTTTTTTTGTACAAGTACATGGTACGGCAGGCCAGTGTTCTGAACATGAAACGTTGGGTTTACATATTCTTTAAAATTAATCAAAAAATAATAATGAGAAAAGAAAATATTGTTAAAATTCACATTGGTCATTGCTAGAATGGTGCTTCCACATTGGTGAGGGACATTCCTTGCATTCAGGCTCCATGCACACTGAAGCTCATAAACAGCTGTTTTTGGGAGTGTGTGCATTTTTTTTTTTTAACAGTCCATAAACTTCCCTATATGTTATACTATGTGTGTCCATGCACAGATGGACGTTTATCAGCAGTGGAGTTTATGGGCCGTTGTCTAAATGCCCTAAAATCGTGTTTAGGAGCTATGTTTCTGACCCCCTCACAGACTTGTCCCCCATCACAGACCCTCCTCGATAGTAGACTCCTGTCCTCATAACAGCACAGCACTCCCACAGAGCATTACCTTATTCACACAAGATGAGAAGCACGGCAGCCCTGGACAATGGGCGGGACTTTTTATGTTAAAGGTGAGTGATTGATTGCTGGGACCGCCCCACTGCGTAGCAACCAATCACCCACTTCTTAACTTAAAAAGTCTGGCGCTTTGTCCAGAGCGCCCGAGGTTCTCATCTTGTGTGAATAAGACAGGCAGGGGGGGTGGGGGCAGTGCAGCGATCTCACCGAAGGGAAATATTTGTGCGCGACACGCCTGCAATGCTGTGAACATAGCAGCAGCAGGCAGACAGACGAGCCAGCTTGTTTTGCTTGCCTTGTCGTGAAGGGGCTAAATACAGTGCGTGATTCTGCACATCTGCAGAAGCCGACCAGCAGGTGCTGGCCAACGGATGATCACCGGCACCTGCTGATCGTCGGGCAGAGACACAGGATGGACGACTGCGCATGTAAACAATGCAGAGCTCTGTCCTGTCAGCAGGGATATGGTGCAAAGCAGGGAATAAAATCCAACACATCCCTTAGGAAAAACACCATACTGTTTACACAAAAACACTAGTTAAGCATACAGTTAACCCTTTGATTGCCCCTGATGTTAACCCCTTCCCTGCCAGTTTCATTAGTACAGTGACAGTGCATATTTTTAGCACAGGCTCCCACAAAGTGTCAAAAGTGTCAGTTAATGTCAGATTGTTTGCTGCAATATAGCAGTACTGCTATAAGTCGGTGATTACTGCCTTTACTAGTATAAAAAAATCCAGTATACTGTACAGTTTATACCATAGTTTGTAGATGCTATAACTTTTGCGCAAACCAATTTCAATTATTGGGATTTTTTAACCAAAAATATGTAGTAGAATACATATTGACCTACATTTATGAAGACATTTGATTGTTTCAATGTTGTTTAATTTATATGTATTATAGCACAAATTAAAAAAATATTGCTTTTTTTTTTTTTTAAATTGTCAGCCTTTTTTTGTTTATAGCACCAAAGAATAAAAAAAACCCAGTGGTGATCAAATACCACCAAAATGAAGCTCAGTGTGTTCTGTCGGCAGGAAAGGCTCCCCGGGCAGAACACGATAGCGCTGCAGAAGGGATTGCCCCTTCAACACTGACTGTGTTGATGGGGGAATCGAGCAACTTTCTTTACTTACACCTGCTTTTTTCTCCATTCGCACCTTACCACATTTTTGCATTGTTGTTAAAGTGGAGGTTCACCTAAAAAAAAATGTTTATCATTGCATTTAGGCTATTTATTAGAATGAGAATCAGCGTTTGTTTTTTAAAAATGCTAGCGGGACATACCTTTTTCTATATAGACGATCAACGCGGCTTCCGGGTATGGTCGTCGGGGTTGGGTGTTCCTAATTGATTGACAGGCATCCCGACCGACGCATACAGCGCATCACGAGTAGCCGAACAGGCGCCGTATGGAGCCGCACCGACGTTCAGCTTCTTTCAGCTACTCGTGACGCGCTGTATGCGTCGGTTAATCAATTAGATACGCCCAGTCCTGACGACCATACCCGGAAGCCGCATTAATCGTCTATATAGAAAAAGGTATGTTCTGCTAGCATTTAAAAAAAAAAAAAAAACGCCGATTCTCATTCTACTAAATAGCCTAAATGCAATGATAAACATTTTTTTTTTAGGTGAACCTCCACTTTAAATTTAGCAGCATGCATTTTCTGGTGTGTTTGGAAAACCATTAGGAATAAAGCATATTTTGATGCGATATCACACATATTCCCATGTCACATTAGTGTGAATTGGGACTGAATGAATAACTCTAAACTTTGCACACCTATGTAAATAGCAAAGGATGACATCCCCAAATAGTACATGCACATTTTAAAACAAAAGTTTTAAAGTTCTGACTGATGGATCAAACGGAATGTAATCAAGATAAGATACTGTTAGGTAGTTAGTAAGTTAGGTACAGTTAAGTAGGGTCATCCATTTTTCAAAAAATAACCGTTTAACCACTTAAGACCCGGACCAAAATGCAGGTAAAGGACCGCAGCGCTTTAACTGACAATTGCGCGGTCATGCGACGTGGCTCCCTAACAAAATTTGCGTCCTTTTCTTCCCACAAATAGAGCTTTCTTTTGGTGGTATTTGATCGCCTCTGCGATTTTTATTTGTTGTGCTATAAACAAAAATAGAGCGACTTTTTTGAAAAAAAAAATCAATATTTTTTACTTTTTGTTAGAAGAAAAATCAAATAAACTAAATTTTAGTCAAACATTTAGGCCAAAATGTATTTAGCCACATGTCTTTAGTAAAAAAATAAATAAAAATTTGCAATAAAAAAAAATAGCTACCTAGCGGAAACAGCGACACTAATACAGCGATCAGAAAAATTATCGCTTAGTGACACTGGCAATAGGGAGTGAAAGGGTTAACTAGGGCGGTGATCAAGGGGTTAAAACTTTATTAGGGGGGGTACGGGGGCTACCCTGGACCCAACACTAACTGCCTGTCACACTGACACTAACTGCAGTGATCATACATATGATTACTGCATTCAGTGACACTGACAGGGGGGGGGGGGGTTAATCGCAAGGGGTTAACTCTCCTCAGCGGCGGTTGAAAAAAACGCAGAGAGCAGAGATCACATCACTTCCTCCTCCTGTGTTTACACAGGAGGAGGAAATGACACGCAGGGGGAGCGCGCAGATTGGCTGGGAGCAATCCGGAGGGGGCGGACAAAAACGAACCACCGCCCCCTCAGCACGGATGGCTCGACCAGGTAACCGGACCGCCGCATGTACCGTGGGGGGGCAGTCCCGATCGGACCCCCGACCCACGTCTAGGCACCAACGTATATATACATTGATGTGCCTGTTGGTGCCATTCTGCCGACGTAAATGTACATGCGGCGGTACATAAGAGGTTAAAGACAAGGAGCGAGATCGAAAAAGAAACTATACCAGATTTAGACTTCCTTAGGCTGCTTCAGTTAGAAGCATTTCTCTGGGAAAATGCAAATATGTATACAGAAGTCAGAAATCCGTCTAAATTTGAGCGGATATGCCTAGAAGGGGATTCAATAAGACACTCATTGTCCTATTTTTATGCGATACCAATTAACTTAGGGATACCACAGGGATTTACATTTATACAAGCATGGGAGAGCGATCTGGGTTTAACATTTGAAAAACAGTGGGAAATATTGCGCAGGTCTAATGTAAAACAAAAAAAATTAAATTGGTGACAAAACCAAGCAATCTTAAATGAAAATAAACGTGGGTGCTGCTGCAGCACAAATGTCAGATAAACAAAATGTAAGCAATAAATAAGGTGTGCTGCGCTGCTAGAATTAATACATCAATAATATATGTGATATAGATGATAAAATATGCATTGAATATGTAGCGCTCACCCCCGAAGGAGCCGCTGGATGATCGGGTCTCCTGTTTTACCTCTGTGACACACCACAAATAATGAATCCACAGCACACCAGCACACCTTGTGAGAGTTTAAATAACTATTTACTATATATATATAATAATCTGAATAGCAATATACAACATCAACATTTATCTCTACACAGCATAACACAGAGACTGCATATGAGACACCAGCATAACAGTGATGAACGATAAATGCGGTTATTCTAACTGTGAACTTATATATATATATACTTAGTCCCAATGTACCCGGGTACCTAACCCACTGGCCAGTGGTAGTAGTTTCTTCAGCTAGCCAACGTTGGGGCCCAATATGAACGGTAAAAATCTGTGTGTATGGTTAATGACAACGGGCCGGAGGCCTCTCACCCATCCACGGAGGGAGATGTCCGTCTGTAGCCGGCAGGGATGTCAGCAATTATCTTCTGCGATGAAGAGCTGTATATAGGAGCTGGAGTCTGATGTCATCAGGGGTTCTGGTCATCAAATTTGGCGTCCGTCCGGGCCGAGTCGCCCCCGCAGTGTCCTCTCAGCAGGGTGGCACCTTACTCACAGCCCCAGAGGATCCTCTTCCAGCCAGGAACAAACAGCCGTTTACCCTGTGTAGCAGATGTCACTTCAGGAAGGCACGTGTGACAAGTCAGCACAGTCTCTCCACAAACAGGCGGCACCCCCAAGCGACAGCAGTCTGTTCTCCCTGTCTCCTCACATCCGACTCCCCTCTCACCCGGAACGTCCTGTCTGTACCTGACATCACTTCCTGTCTTTCTCCTGTAGCACTCTGGGAACTGTAGTCTAATTATCAGTTTTCATTTGTAATTCCTCAGTGGCTGTGTCTACAATCCCCACAAAGCTGTGCTCTCCGGCTCCACCTGCAGCTGCAATATCTTTTCTCTTAAAGGAGCTGAAATCAACAACAGGGCTACATTCTCCCCCTACTTAAAGTCTTTGGGTCCCTCCAAAGGGTAAACTGCGTTTGTAGGTTCTACAGACAGCATATACAATATAAAGGCACATATAAAGTTTATACTAAACTACTTGAATACCTTTACTGCGTGCAGATAGATGCAGTTTATGACAGCGTCTAGCAAGTGGGGTGGGTAGAGGGACACTCCACCAAGGTGTGCTGATGGCCTGAGTTGGACACAAGTCCTTTGATACTTCTGTGGTCAAGGTGGACACCTCGGGTGATCTTCGCACAGTAGTTACAGCTTCCTCTGTGCTATTCCCTGGTGAGTCATAAGTGAGTCTCTGAGGGGGTCGCACTGGTCGTTTGGACCTTGATTCTAAAAGCCATGATGGGGCACTGGAAGAAGTCTGCTATTGGACGAAACGGCGTAGGGAGGAACGGCGTGCTGACGACACCATTGTTTTTATCCTCACGACCATCCGGAAGGACGGGCGGATTGTGAGAGCCGGCCGGCTTACTATTTATATGCTCCCCTAAGGATTCGATATTTGTAAGTGCAAACGAATTTCTTTTATTAAATTTTTTAAACGGTACTACTCTATGTTGGCATCCCTTTTCTTTTCTGGGCTACACTTTGGGAGTGATTGCTTTTTGGGACCCAGCCGCATTGAGACTGAGTTTGGAGATTCACACAGGAATCCACGTGGATATTCGCTAAGGCAACCCAGCCAGATGTGCTGTTGATGCTTATGATTAATATCTATCTGGTAAGCAGATCTGCATTAAGAGGTGGAGGTGGAGGCTCTCTTCTGTCCTGTAGAATCACAATCTCCTACTTGGGATATTTCTCTGAACTCACTGAATTTTGAATTTTCCCTGGAGCTGAATACCAACACTTTATGAACTTTGTCAACACTGTTTGCTTTTTTTATGTTATTTTGTTATACATTGGAGCACTTGGTGTTGGTTTTTTAGATATCTCTTTTTGTATTCAATGCATATTTTATCATCTATATCACATATATTATTGATGTATTAATTCTAGCAGCGCAGCACACCTTATTTATTATTTATGGGTTTAACATTTACCCAAGAACAAAAGAATAGTATTTTACGATTTACACATAAGGCATCTATAGCAAGTAAATACGAGGAGGGAGGATATAAGATACTAACGAGATGGTATAGAACACTAGTAATGTTATGTCGCATATACCCTCAGACATCAGAAGTCTGTTGGAGATGTCATGAAGCGGAAGGCTCGTTAATACATATTTTCTGGGAATGTGAAAAGATACAGGAATTCTGGAAAATGGTAATGAGGACAATTAATGAGATTACAGGAATTAATTTAGAAAACAGACCATCAGCGGTTTTAATATTAGATATTCCAATATCAGCGGAAAAATACAAAAACTCACTGATAAGACATCTGATTATAGCCGCAAGGGCGTGTATCCCTGCCCTGTGGAAACAAGAAACTCCTCCATTCAGAGCACAATGGCTAGCTAGTGTGGCAGAGATACAACAAATGGAGAACCTGACTATGGCAATGAAAGACCAAGATGAGATGTACCTCTCGACGTGGGCCCCTTATGTGAAGTATAGAGAGGGGTGAGGGACGGGACGGCCGACTAGAGGGTGGAGGCGCTTTTTTTTTTTCTCCCTGGAGCAGGGAGACGGGGAGGGAGGGTAACCAAAGGAGGTTTGGGTGAACAGACAAGAGGGGAGGGGATGGTGGGGGGAAAGGGGGGACTCCTCTCCACCATTACCTCTAGTGTGTGTAACAACTTTAACCACTTCAGCCCCGGAAGGATTTACCGCCTTCCTGACCAGAGCACTTTTTGTGATTCGGCACTGCGTTGCTTTAACTGACAATTGCGCGGTCGTGCGACGTGGCTCCCAAAAAAAATTGGTGTCCTTTTTTCCCACAAATAGAGCTTTCTTTTGGTGTTATTTGATCATCTCTGCGGTTTTTATTTTTTGCACTATAAACAAAAATAGAGCGACTATTTTGAAAAAAATTCAATATTTTTTACATTTTGCTATAATAAATATCCCCAAAAAATATCTAAAAAAACATTTTTTTTCCTCAGTTTAGGCCGATACGTATTCTTCTACATATTTTTCGTTAAAAAAAAAAAAAAAAATCGCAATTAGCGTTTATTGATTGGTTTGCGCAAAATTTATAGCGTTTACAAAAAAGGGGGTAGTTTTATGGCATTTTTATTAATATATTTTTTTTACTAGTAATGGCGGCGATCAACGTTTTTTTTCAGCACCGAGACATTATGGTGGACACATCGGACAATTTTGACACATTTTTGGGACCATTGGCCTTTTTAAATAGCGATCAATGCTATAAAAATGCATTGAATTACTATAAAAATGCCATTGGCAGTGAAGGGGTTAACACTAGGGGGCAGGGAAGAGGTTAAGTGTGTTCCTGGTGTGTTCTAACTGTAAGGGGGGGGGGGGTGGCCTCACTAGGGGGAATCACTGATCTTCTGTTCATACATTGTATGAACAGAAGATCAGCGTTTCCCCCGCTGACAGGAACGAGAGCTATGTGTTTACACACATAGCTCTCGTTCCCCGCTCTGTAACGAATGAGCGTGCGTGCGTGCCCGGCGGCGATCGTGCGCCCCCCTAGCGGCCGAAAAAGATAGGACGTAGAGCTACGTGCTCTCGCCCAGCAGTGCCACGTCCCGCTGTATAACTGCGGTGGGCGGTCGGCAAGCAGTTCATTAAACTGGAAGATATGAAATGTAAAATCTGTAACGCAAATCTTGAAATAAATAAAGAATGTATAAATAGGATTAAGATACTGTTAAAGTTTATAGTCCTTTATTGTTGTCTGATGCTGAGAGGTAATGACCTTAGGAGCTCTGTATGTGCACATCCTAAAGAGACCATGTTGCCAGACCATTCCCAAAGATGGATTTTTTCTATACTTTTACCTGTAATTTTTAGGATGGAGACGGGGTCTCTCATTAAACGGATTCCATAGTGTCTTTTGTAAATATAACGCTGGCCATAGTCGAGCGGAAAAAAAACAACTAATTTGCCTAGCCACACACTAGCTGTGTTATTGTGTTCTGATGGAAGGGAGACTGGGCAGTACCAGTCATTTTCAGGAGTTTTTAAAGAAAAATGTTTCAAAATTTCCTGGGTCATTTTGTTATGGTATACCTCAATGAAATTTTGATATACTCGTTCTCTATGAATATTCCTAGAACATTATGACCATGTTCAGGCAATTCTTGACTCCACTAGCACTCCCTATATTCCTACATTCAGGAATCACAATGGACCCTGCCATGGTTCAAACCATCATCTGTTGAGTTCAACCCAGAGGCCTTAAAACCATATAAGGCTTTCTTAGCTCCACAAGTTTTATGGAAACTTATCAAGAACTTCTCTATTATCATGGCCTCTATTACTGTCCTCACCATTAGGGGCTAACCCCCTATCCTGTTCCACTGAAGCCTTATCTGCCTTCCAAAACCTCAAGAAGCATTTGTCTCAGCACCAGTCTTAAAGGGTCACTAAAGGAATTTTTTTTTGTTAGCTAAATAGCTTCCCTTACCTTACTGCAGTACTGGTTTCATGTCCTTATTGTTTGTTTTTGCTTTGAAGTTGCTGTTAACCTGCTCTGTTCTCCACACTTCCTGCTTGTCTGTTTCCTTATAAGCACCATACTGGGAGCTTTCTCACAATGGTTTAAGCTGTCATTACTGTGTGTCTAAAACTTCCCAGAACCAATCAGATTCATTTTAAAAACAAAACACTGCCCTGGATTTGTTTGTTTTTGTTCTGTGTTTCTATTTCTACTTTGCAGAAACATGAAGCCAGTTCAAAAGTGAAACAAGCCTGCAGGCACATTATATGATTGATTTTTATCTATTTTTAATCATTTTGAAAAGAAATCGGTTAACTTTTATGTCTCTATACCCTGTAAACATTCATTTCAGCAAAAATTTTTTTTTCCTTTAGTGACCCTTTAAACCATATTGTTTTATCCCTACCATTGATTCCTGAGGTTGATGTTTCCAATGTCAGAGTCAGTGCCGTGCTCTGTCAATGCTCACCCTGTACTTACTAGTTACAGCCTTGTGTCTACTTCTCCGACTTCAAAGCAAATTATGATATCTGTAATTGCAGTTCAGAGTTGCTGGAAAGAAACTTGCTTGATTCCCCTATACCAGCCACTGGCGATAATTATATGTTAAATCCGGCAGGCTTGTTGTACCCAAGTTGATCGGTCAATCAATTTGGCACATGCAGCCTATCCATACATGGTTTGAATCTTGGCCGGTTCTGTTAAACTGGCCGAGTGTCAGGTCACCTGTGGCCAGATGACAGATGCACCCCATTGGAGTCAGGAGTGCACCACAAGGTAGTGAACCCTATGGCAGACTGCTGCGGATGGAACACAGAGTGGATATGGGAGGCATGTCCACTGGAGCACAAACAGGGATCCCACAGGAAGCTTGAGCCTAATATTCCCCGGGGTGCAGAGTCTAAGATCCAGCAGGTATTCACCAGAGCCTCTAGTGGTGAGGATGGCCTTAGCTGCAACTGAATCCAGGTCGCGGCCCCCAGAGTCCCCTAGCTCACACTCCGTAGGGCAGAGAGGAGAGAGGGGAAGCAGCCACTCAGAATACAAGAGATAGTGAGGGGTAAGCCAAGGTCAGGGCGACAACCAGACAGGATAAACAAGGGACAGGCCAAAGGGCAGGGTCACAAGAAAACAGGAATAGTCGGGGACAAGCCAAGATCGGTACACAGAGATAAACGTGGAACACGGCAAGCAGGAACCCAAACACACAGTGCTTAACAAACAACGTTGATCAGCAAGGCTGGCTTGCAGTGTACAGGTTAATATAGGGTTCCCTGATAGGGTCTGGGGTGGAGCCTTGTTAGAGGAGAGATTATTTAAGCAGCCAGGTGAGAGTGACTGGCCTCTAAGGTGAACACATGGAGGAGGTAATCTGACACACAAACATTACTGCAAATCCATGACACCAATCTTCAAACCGCCCATGGCGCCGGTCTTAGTGTTGAAAAAAAGATTAGCATAGAAATTAAAACGTTGTGTAAGGGCTCCATATACTGTACATGTTAATAGGCTGCCCCTATCCTTCTAATACAAATGTTTAGAAGATAACTAAATCTAAACATCAGGCACATTCATATAAAAAATATTTTAAAAAATATTTAAAAATGCAGCCAGCATAAGTATATGATTTTAGAAGTTCCTTTTTAACCACTCCCAATATTCAGCACATATTAAATTAACTTTAACATTAACTTTTTGCCACATAGCCATCCTGGAAAAACTGTTATGCCGCGTACACACGATTGGTTTTCCTGTCGAAAAAAAGTCAGATTTGAGCTTTTGGATGGAAATTCCGACCGTGTGTATGCTCCATCTGACTTTTTCTGTCAGAATTTCCCACCAGCAAAAGTTTGAGAGCAGGTTCTCTATTTTCCCTACGGAAAAAATTCCTAGTGAAAAAACTGTTCGTCTGTATGGAATTCCGACATGCAAGAAAACAATGCATGCTCAGAATCAAGTAGAAGAGCCGACCTGCCTATTGAACTTCATTGATCTCGACTCGTCGTATGTGTTGTACGTCACCGCGTTCTTGATGAGGTGTGACTGTGACTGTGTATGCAAGACAAGCTTGAGTGGAATTCCATCAGGGAAAAACATTCAAGGTTTTTCTGACGGGAAAACTGATTGTGTGTACGCGGCATTAGAATAGTTTTATGCTAAAAAATGAGCATTGATAGACTTTAATAGTATTTGTACCACTAGTTCCAACAATCATGACATGTCACAATGTTTAGAACATAATTATTTTTGCTGACTGAAATGATGGTATACAGTTGCAATAAAAAGTATGTAAACCCTTTTGGAATGATATGGATTACTGCACAAATTGGTCAAAAAAAGTGATCTGATCTTCATCTAAGTCACAACAATAGACAATCAAAGTCTGCTTAAACTAATAACACACAAAGAATTAAAATGTTACCATGTTTTATTTGAACACACCATGTAAACATTCACAGTGCAGGTGTAAAAAGTATGTGAACCCTTGGATTAAAAAACTGGTTGAACCTCATTTGGCAGCATAACTTCAACCAACCGTTTCCTGTAGTTGCAGATCAGATGTGCACAACGGTCAGGAGTAATTCTTGACCATTCCTCTTAACAGAACTGTTTCAGTTCAGCAATATTCTTGGGATGTCTGGTGTGAATAGCTTTCGTGAGGTCATGCGACAGCATCTAAATCGGGGTGAGGTCAGAACTCTCACTGGGACCCCTCCAGAAGGCGTATTCTGTTGTTGATTTACTTTTATGCTTTGGGTCGTTGTCCTGTTGCAACACCCATCTTCTGTTGAGCTTCAGCTGGTGGACAGATGGTCTTAAGTTCTCCTGCAAAATGTCTTGATAAACTTGGGAATTCATTTTTTCTTCGATGATGGCAATCCATCCAGGCCCTGACGCAGCAAAGCAGCCCCAAACCATGATGCCCCCACCACCATACTTCACAGTTGGGATGAGGTTTTGATGTTGGTGTCCTGTGCCTTTTTTTCTCCACACATAGTGTTGTATGTTTCTTCCAAACAACTCAACTTTGGTTTCATCTGTTCACAGAATATTTTGCCAGTACTGCTGTGGAACACACAGGTGCTCTTGTGCAAATTGTAAACGTGCAGCAATGTTTTTTTTTTTGGACAGCAGTGGCTTCCTCTGTGGTAT
Source organism: Rana kukunoris (assembly GCA_029574335.1). Classification (NCBI taxonomy): domain Eukaryota; kingdom Metazoa; phylum Chordata; class Amphibia; order Anura; family Ranidae; genus Rana; species Rana kukunoris. The sequence goes on along the minus strand of JAJQKJ010000577.1, from coordinate 107,398 downwards.
CCTCCCATGAAATCCATTCTTGTTTAGTGGTTTACGTATCGTAGATTCACTAACAGGGATGTTAGCATATGCCAGAGACTTTTGTAAGTCTTTAGCTGACACTATAGAATTCTTCTTCACCTCATTGAGCAGTCTGAGCTGTGCTCTTGCAGTCATCTTTACAGGACAGACACTCCTAGGGAGAGTAGCAGCAGTGCTGAACTTTCTCCATTTATAGACAATCTGTCTTACCATGGACTGATGAACAGCAAGGCTTTTGGAGATACTTTTATAACCCTTTCCAGCTTTATGCAAGTCAACAATTCTTAATAGTAGGTCTTCTGAGAGTTCTTTTGTGCAAGGCATCATTCACATCTGGCAATGCTTCTTGTGAAAAGCAAACCCAGAACTGGTGTGTGTTTTTATGGGGCAGAACAGCTGTAACCAACACCTCCAATCTCATCTCATTGATTGGAGTGAGGTGTCAGCCAACAGGAGTCCAATTAGCTCTTGGAGATGTCATTAGTCTAGGGCATAGATATGCAATTAGTGGACCTCCAGCTGTTGCAGAACTACTAGTCCCATGAGGCATAGCAAGAATCTGACAGCCACAAGCATGACACCCAGAGGCAGAGGCATGATGGGACTTGCAGTTTTGCCACAGCTGGATGTCCACTAATTGCATATCCCTGGTCTAGGGGTTCATATACTTTTTCCACCTGCACTGTGAATGTTTACATGGTGTGTTCAATAAAAATACGGTTACCTTAATTATTTGTGTGACTGTGATTGTCTATTGTTGTGACTTAGATGAAGATCAGATCACATTTAATGACCAATTTGTGCAGAAATCCGTATCATTCCAAAAGGGTTCACATACTTTTTATTGCAACTGTACATTATTAATTAATTTATAATCTTACTTACCTGATGAACCATTACAATATGTTGTTAATGCTCTCAGTCTTTTTTCAGCTTTTGTTGTAAGAAGAATGTTGCAAAAAACATACAAGAACTGGGTTTGTATGATAATGATCCACAAATATCATCCCAATCCATGTTTTGTAACCTTGAAAAAATTCAAGAGAATAAGTTAGTATTTCCAATATGTAAGTTGTGCTGTCTTATACAGTACATATAAAAGGGAAACTAATGGTTTTCGGTCAATTCTGTTTTTTGGTAAAAAAAAACACGCAGTAGTCAAATTTTTCTGTTCCTCACCTTCTCCCCTTTAAACTGTAAAGGACAGGTAAATACACAACGCCTACCCAACATTGTGTATCCACCATGGAACTGGATGACTGTTGCCCACATCCAGAATAAAAAAAAAAAAAAAACAGAAATTCAATTAAGTGGGTTCACGCTGCAAATGCCCTGCAACCATATGCAATGTGGCTGGTGGTGCAGGTTTTTAGGGGTTAAAACAGGCAGTGATAAGGCGTCACTGGGTTTATTTTATAAGACTATGGTGAAGGTTTTTGCTTTAAATCATTAGGAGTGGTAGATTTATAAATGTTTGATTATTTTTGTATGATCGTTAAAGTTTATAGATTTTGTTAATAAAGATATCGGGCCAGATTCAGATACACTTAATTTTGCTCTGCGTAATCGAAATACTCTACGCTGCCGTATTTTACCAGGCTCTACATTCTGGTAGATTTTTGCGCTACGGCGGCATTGTAGTCTATTTCTCGCCGCGTAATCGAAATACGCGATTAGGAGGCGTGAAGAATTTAAATTAGGCGCGTCCCCGCGGCAATCGAACTGCGCATTCTCCGTTCAAAAATTTCCCGCCGTGCATTGCGCGAAATCACGTCGTTACGTCATTCGTTGTTTGAGTACCGTCGTTTATGGACATTCCTATTCCCGGACGTTTTACTTCAAAATTAATAAAAGACGTCGGAAAATGTAGAAATTCGACGCGGGAACGACGGCCATACTTAACATGGGCTGTCTAATATTAGAGCAGCAAAAAGCTGTTATAGTGTTATGCAAAAAAAAGATGACTAAAGATGCCGTAAGAGATTGCGATTGAAGATCGTAATTTCGGGGATCGCCGGCAAAAGCTCATTAGCATACCCCGACGCGGAAAACAACGGGAAGTCTACCCAGTGGCCGCAATTTTATTGCAGCGTAGATCCGAAGGCGTACGAACACGTAATCCAGTCGAATTGAAGCCCGCAGCCGTCTATTCATGGTTTGAGGTTTCCGACTAGCTAAAAAACGCGCGTAATTTGAAATTACTCCAGTCTAACACTAGTTAGACAGGAGTTACGGCTCTCTGAATCTGGCCCATCCTTTTTCAAGTACAACTCCTAGTGCTTTTTCCTATTAATTATCTGCTGGTTGTCCACATGGGAAGGTATTGACTGCTGTTTGCTCTGGGGTCTTTCTCAGGGTATTGAGTATTCTTGAGTATGCCCTTTTTTGGTTATATCCCAAACATCTTGATTGGGTGCATGGGCGTCCGCTTCCGCAGTGGCGATACACAGTCGCATTTAACCCTTTCTTCAAACGCTAGCAGGGGTTAAAAGCACCCTGCTAGCGGCCAAATAGCGCAGCTAAAACAATGGTAAAGCGGCGCTTTACTGATAACGCGGCCAGCTGGCAGTGTGAAATTGCTCTTGCGATAATTCAGCTTCACTCCATGCCCATATAAATATAGCCTAGAGAATGTACAGACCCCCCTTCAGCACAGATAGACCCCTCTTTATCACAGACCCCCCACTCTGCACAAACCCCTCCATTCAGCACAGATGGACTCCCCTTCAGCACAGCCCCCCATTCAGCACAGACCCCCCTTGAGCACAGATGGACCCCCATTCAGCACAAACCCCCCCTTCAGCACAGACGGACCCCCTCCCCCATCCCATTCAGTACCTCAGATCATCCATCAGCACGGCATAGGCACAGCAGATTCCCTCCCCCTGTGTACACAAACACTGGAGGGGAGGTGGCTTCACTCTGCTCGTTGTCTGTGTGACATCTGGCCCGGGACTGCTCAGACAGCCCACAGCCTTGAGACTCTTCAACACTTTCTCGAATTTCCAAGAATTTCCATACTGGTCCACCATTAAACTAGACCCATTTTTTTATACTTAAGTGATGAGGTGACATAACCTCTCCTCACTGCCTGTCAAACACCCTCTGAAGAGGAATGAGAGGACTAATGCAAATGCCAACAAGCTCACAAACACTTTTAAATCATCAGAAGAAACAAGGTTTAGGCTAGGTTCACATTTATGCGGTTCTCTTGCAGACATGTTTGCATGGGCACAGCAGCCCATTCATCTGAACTGGCTGCTTTACCTGTGGTAAACACAGGGTAATGTTTGCTGATTCTTTTCTAAAGCCGCAGCTACACAGAGACGTGCGTTTGCAATGTGTGGGGGTGCCATTAATTCTTACCCTTGCGTGTCTGCTAAACAGTAGCACTTTTTGCCATGGGAACGTCTGCGATTTACATACCCTCCCACACTAGCTCATAAGTTCAATAATGGCATGCAATGCCAAGCTGCGGTTTCCAAAGCAAGCAAAGTCCTTTCTTGTATTAAGAGAGGTATGGACTCCAGAGAGAGAGATATCATTTTGCCCCTGTACAAATCATTAGTAAGACCTCATCTGGAATATGCAGTCCAGTTTAGGGCACCAGTTCTCAAAAAGGATATTGGAGAACTGGAGAAAGTGCAGAGAAGGGCAACCAAACTGATAAGAGGCATGGAGGAGCTCAGCTATGAGGAAAGATTAGAAGAACTGAATTTATTCACTCTTGAGAAGAGGAGAATAAGGGGGGATATGATCAACATGTACAAATATATAAGAGGTCCATATAGTGAACTTGGTGTTGAGTTATTCACTTTAAGGTCAACACTGAGGACAAGGGGGCACTCTTTACGTCTGGAGGAAAAGAGATTTCACCTCCAAATATGGAAAGGTTTCTTCACAGTAAGAGCTGTGAAAATGTGGAACAGACTCCCTCCAGAGGTGGTTCTGGCCAGCTCAGTAGATTGCTTTAAGAAGGGCCTGGATTCTTTCCTAAATGCATGTAATATAACTGAGTACTAAGATTTGTAGGTAAAGTTGATCCGGGGTAAATCCGATTGCCTCTCGGGGGATCAGGAAGGAATTGTTTCCCCTCCTGTAGCAAATTGGATCATCGCTCTGCTGGGGTTTTTTGCCTTCCTCTGGATCAACTGTGTGTATGTAGTTGGGTGTATGGGATTGTACTGTGTTTGTTTTATTTTGTTTATTTATTTATTTTTTATGGTTGAACTGGATGGACTTGTGTCTTTTTTCAATCTAGCTAACTATGTAACTAGCCTAGCCTTAGGCATCCATAATACCTAGATTTTTTCCATTGTCATTTTAATATCTTATTCACAAAGCTTTTTTTTTACTGGGTGAAAAAGCTTAATATGCTAAAACTGTTGAACTTGAAATAAAAAGTGTAAAAAATAATGACAATAACAACATTTGATATTAAAACCTAAACATTTCCTTATTTGACCAGCCAGGCTGCTGATCTCTGGATATAATTTTGGGCTTCTCTGCCTACTGCCCCCCCCCCCCCCTCAAAAAAAAATGCTACCTTCTAACAATTTAATTCCAACCAGACTACTAGTTCCTGACCAGGGTATATAAACATGCAGCACAGCCCTCACCATCTTTGCTACCTAGACTCCTGCTGGAAAACGAAGGGCATCTGGCCTGGAAAAATATTGAATGCCTCTACAATGCCTCTACATGAATTCTATGTAAAACTAATCACCCTAACCAATCAAATATCTTACCCATGTCAGCTGACTCATATCCACGTTGCAGTATTGTCCTGTCAATCCTTGCAATCAGCCAAGTCCCCAAAATCAAACTACAGAAGAGTCGAAATAGGCAAGCGCTCAAACCAAGGATTACATTGTAGAAGAAGAAGAAATAATTGAAATTATGGAAGGCTTTTCTAAAAAGGAAAACAAAAAATGTAACTGGGAAATAACTGGCAATACTACTATTTTACATAGTTGTGATGTTGAGATATTTGTTATCTATTATTAATCAGATAATAGCCTTAAAAAAAAAAAATTAACATTTACGGCGTTTACGTTAGGCTTACGTCCGGCGTAAGGTTACCCCTGGTATAGCAGGCGCAGGTAATGCAAAGTATGGACGTCGGAACAAGCGTATCTTTTTACGTCGTTTGCGTATGGGAATGGGGCTGTGTGTAGGTTACGTTCACGTCACAGGCATTGAGCCAGCGTAACTTAGGGAAACTGAGCATGCGCGCGCATTCGCCGTCTGATCGGTGCTTCATTTACATGGGGTCACGGCTCATTTCCATAAAACACGCCCACCTCTTACACATTTGAATTAGGCGGGCTTACGCCGGCCAATTTACGCTACGCCGCCTCAACTTACGGAGCAAGTGCTTTGTGAATAATGCACTTGCCTGTCAAAGTTGTGGAGGCGTAGCGTAAATAGGAAACGCTACGCCCGAACAAAGATACGCGCTCCTACCTGAATCTGGCCCTATAACTTTTGGGCAAAAAATCTATATACGCTTATTGCGATTTTTTTTTACCAAAAATATGTAGAATACATATCGACCTAAACTGAGGGAAACTTTTTTTTTATATATATATTTGGGGGATATTTATTATAGAAAAAAGTTAAAAAATATACTTTTTTTTTTAATTTGTCGCTATTTTTTTGTTTATAGCACAAAAAAATTAATCCGCAGAGGTGATCAAATACCACCAAAAGAAAGCTCTATTTGTGGGGAAAAAAGGCAGGTCAATGTTGTTTGGGTGCAACATCACACGACCGCCGTGTGATGTTGCACCCAAAAAAATGGCCCGTTCATTGGGCAGCCAAATCCTCTGGGGCTGAAGTGGTTAAGCAATTTTCTTTCCTTCAACCTGTAGTTGAAGGAAAGAAAATTGCTTGATACCCTCATCAACACTGTCAATGCAGCGCTAATGTGTTCTGCCGGCAGAGAGCACAGGTAGCCTTCTCCAACGGCAGAATACAATGACTACTGGCTGCTATAGCTGCTGGCAGTGATTGTGCAAATCAAAAATTGTTGAATGGTTGAATGGTTGTTGAAGTTGATTGAAGTTAAAGTTGATTGATAGATCGATTTCAGTACAACCAGTCTGCCCATAGATGGATTGAAATTCGTCTTATTCTTGCTGAACCGGCCAAATTTTGATCCGTCTATGGCAGGCCTAAGAAATTACCTTTAACTGGTTGCCGACCAGCCGCAGCAGTTTTATGGCGGCAGTTTGGCTCCCCTGCGCAAGAGCCCGTAGCTCTACGTCGGCTCTCTTAGTGGCCACTAGGGGCGCGTGCACGCCGCCTGAGGTGTGCACGCGCGCCCCCTGCTCGTCCCCGAGTCCCGTGCGCGTGCCTGGCGGGCACCCGCGATTGCTCGGTACAGAGCGAGGACCTGTCAGGGAGAGAAATGCTGATCTTCTGTTCATACAATGTATGAACAGAAGATCAGTAATTTCCCCTAGTGAGTCCACCCCCCCATACAGTTAGAACACACCCAGGAACATACTTAACCCCTTCCCCGCCCCCTAGTGTTAACCCCTTCCCTCCCAGTGGCATTTTTATAGTAATCAATGCATTTTTATAGCACTGATCGCTATAAAAATGCCAATGGTCCCAAAAATGTGTCAAAACTGTCCGCCATAATGTCGCAGTACAAAAAAAAAAAAAAAAAAAAAAAAATCGCTGATCGCCGCCATTACTAGTAAAAAAAAAATATTAATAAAAATGCTATAAAACTATCCCCTATTTTGTAAACGCTATAACTTTTGCGCAAACCAATCAATAAACGCTTATTGCGATTTTTTTAACGAAAAATAGGTAGAAGAATACGTATCGACCTAAACTGAGGAAACATTTTTTTTTTATCTATTTTTGGGGGATATTATAGCAAAAAGTAAAAAATATTGAATTTTTTTCAAAATAGTCGCTCTATTTTTGTTCATAGCGCAAAAAAAACAAAAAAACACAGAGGTGATAAAATACCACCAAAAGAAAGATCTAGTTGTGGGCAAAAAAGGACGCAAATTTTGTTTAGGAGCCACGTCGCACGACCGCGCAATTGTCAGTTAAAGTGACGCAGTGCCGAATCGCAAAAAGTGCTCTGGTCATTGGGCAGCAATATGGTCCGGGGGTTAAGTGGTTAATTGAGAAATGTGTATTCCCCAAGAATACATATGTTATAAATTGCATTTACAAATAATAGAGTAGAAATAATACCTGTTATTTAGAGCTAGGGGCTTCTGTTTATCTTCTGGTGATATTTTATTTTGTAGAAAGAACTTCCCAGCTAAGACAACTTGCAGAACCATCAGCAAAATAACAATAAAAATTGTAAGGCTTAAAAAAAAATAAAAAATCATAATTAATGAAACGATTGGAACTTAAAGGAGTTGTAAAGGAATTTTTTTTTTTTGCTGAAATTACTAGTTACAGGGTATAGAGACATAATAGTTAACCGATTCATTTTAAAAATGACTAAAAATAGATAAAAATCAATCATATAATGTGCCTGCACTTTCAGTTTAGTTTTTGCTGTTTCCTGTCTCTCTGATGTACAGAGCCAGAGAGCCAATAGAGGGCAGTGATGGTTTGTAAAACCAAACTGGATTGGCGCTGAGGGGTTTTACACACACCTCCTTGATTAGTGACCACAGTGAGAAATCTCCCAGTACTGTGGTTATCAGGAAAGAGACAACCAGGAAGTGTGGAGATCAGAGCAGAATTACAGCAACATCAAAGCCAAAACGAACAATGAGGACATGAAAACAGCACTGCATTAAGGTAAAGGAAGCTATTTAGCTAAAAAAGAAAATGTTTCCTTTAGTGACCCTTTAAACTTCACAGAATTATATTTGAAAAATAAAAATAATTTCTCATCACTGGGGATTGTACACAAGCCTACCCAAGCTCTGTATGGGGTTAATTTAAAGCTGAATTTCAGGGAAATTCCCTTGCAGTGCTTGTTTATCTCTCACACCCACAGGCTCCCTCTACACCAGCCTTTCTCAACCTTTTTAATAACCTTGAAATAACATTCTGGGCTCAGTGAATCTCTAATAGTAGTAATTATATCTACAGCTTATGATATATTAGTATGATGGCCAATGAGGAAATTGCTCCTTACATTTGTGGTACTTGGGAAGAACCCCCCCCTTACAGATAGCTAAAAAGATCATTGGCGACAGAAGTTACTCATCTGAGAGGCAGAAGTTGCTCATTGGAACCCCTACCAACCTTTGGAGGAACCCCAGTTGAGAAAGGCTGCTCTACACTCTAAGACCAGCTTTTCACAACCTATTTTAAGGCAATGTGTTGGTCACAGGTACTGACATTCACTACATTACCAAAAGTACTTTACATGCACATGAACTTTAATGGCATACAGTGGCAGCCGGTCCATTAGGGGCACAGGGGCCCTTGTTTGTTTTTTAAGCCTGAGAATCTAATTGGCTTAAAAAAAGGGTGTGCAAAGCACTGCGCCCCCAAGTCCACCCAGTTGTGTGACAAATAGCGAATATTAATTTGCTATTTTCATCCTGCCTCTCTTCCCGGCCAATTAGGAAGTGGGTCTTAAGACCCGATTGGCCGAGAGGAGAATCGATCATATTGGCTGGGAGCAGGGGGGAGGCTCCGAGGATGAGATGCAGGGGGACGAAGCTGACAAAGCTGCCCGTGGACTGAATAGGGTAAGTCTGGGGCTAATGGGCGAGCAGTGGGGGGTTGATGGGAGGTTTGACCGCTCGTCCAAATGAACAGGAGGAGTCAGGTGGTTTGTTTGCTGGCCCCCCCAAGAAATATAGTACCAGCTGCCACTGATGACATTCCAGTTTTAGGTTTTAAGAGTTAGAGTTAGTATATTGAGCTGGCCCACACTTTGCAGCTATAACAGCTTCAACTCTTCTAGGAAGGCTGTCCACAAGGTTTAGGTGCGCGTCTATGGGAATGTTTGACCATTCTTCCAAAAGTGCATTTGTGAGGTCAGGCACTGATGTGGACGAGAAGGCTTGGCTCACAGTATCTGCTCTAATTTATCCCAAAGATGCTCTATCAGGTAGGCGACGGTTTAAAGATTTTTACAGGTTACATGTTTAGATGTTACAGACGAGGTCTAGTGCTAGAATTATTGCTCTCGCTCTAACGTTTGCGGCGCATGTAACCTGTATGTATCTGGCTCGGATACTAGCCAGTGTCTCACCAGCCACTGACCTCACCACACGTCCCTGCTGTACCCACAGCTATAATATATATATATATATATATATATATATATATATATATATATATATATATATATATACACATATATATATTATATAATTAGGGTTGTACCGATACCAGTATCGGTATCGGGACCGATACCAAGTATTTGCGGGAGTACCCCCGATACCTAAATAGAATACTTCCCCCCCCGCCGCATCGCGCCGCCGCATCGAAAGCAGCCGCATGGGTTAAACGGCATGTGGGAAGATCGCAGCATTCATTTGAATAGCCCGCACGTATAGACACTCCCCCTTGCTCGGGATTGGATGGGTGATCATGATCTGTCCAATCCCGAGCAAGGGGGAGTGTCTATACGCGTGGGCTATTTAAATGAATGCTGTGATTTTCTCCATGCGGTGGCTTTTGGCGGCAAAGGTATGGGGGAAATGGCTGGAGGGACATGGCTGAAGGGACATGGGACATGGGACATGGCTGCATATGTGAGGGACATGGCTGAAGGGACATGGGACATGGCTGCATATGTGAGGGACATGGCTGAAGGGACATGGCTGCATATGTGAGGGACATGGCTGAAGGGACATGGCTGCATATGTGAGGGACATGGCTAGAGGGACATGGCTGCATATGTGAGGGACATGGCTATAGGGACATGGCTGCATATGTGAGGGACATGGCTAGAGGGACATGGCTGAAGGGACATGGCTGCATATGTGAGGGACATGGCTAGAGGGACATGGCTGCATATGTGAGGGACATGGCTAGAGGGACATGGCTGCATATGTGAGGGACATGGCTAGAGGGACATGGCTGCATATGTGAGGGACATGGCTAGAGGGACATGGCTGGAGGGACATGGCTGCATATGTGGGGGACATGGCTGCATTTGGGGACACATTTAAAAAAAAGTATCGGTATTCGGTATCGGCGACTACTTGAAAAAAAGTATCCGTACTTGTACTCGGTCCTAAAAAAGTGGTATCGGGACAACCCTAATAAATATATTTTATCTCACAAAAGTAAGTACACCCCAAATATTTTGTTATATCTTTATATGTGACAACACTGAAGAAATTACACTTTTCTACAATGTAAAATACCTCAACACATAGCCATTAATGTCTAAACTGCTGGCAACAAAAGTGAGTACACTACTAAGTGAAAATTGTGCCCAATGTTTTATGTGGCCACCATTATTTTCTGCACTGCCTTAACCCTCTTGGGCATGGAGTTCACCAGAGCTTATAAGGTTGCCACTGGAGGTGTGCTTGGGGTCGTTATGTTGGAATACTGCCCTCCGAAGGGATGGGATCATGCTCTGCTTCAGTATGTCACATTACATGTTGGCATTCATGGTTCTCTCAATGAACTGTAGCTCCCCAGTCCTGGCAGCACTCATGCAGCCCCAGACCATGACACTCCCACCACCATGCTTGACTGTAGGCAAGACACTTGTCTTTGTACTCCTCACCTGGTTGCCACCACACACACTTGACACCATCTGAACCAAATAAGTTTATCTTGGTCTCATCAGACCACAGGACATGGTTCCAGTAATCCATGTCCTTAGTCTGTTTGTCTTCAGCAAACTGCGGGCTTTCTTGTGCATCATCTTTAGAAGAGGCTTCCTTCTGGGATGACAGCCATGCAGAACAATTTGATACAATGTGCAGCATATGGTCTGAGCACTGACAGGCTGACCCAACCACCCCTTCAACCTCTGCAGCAATGCTGACAGCATTCATATGTGTATTTCCCAAAGACAACCTCTGGATATGATGCTGAGCACGTGCACTCATCTTCTTTGGTTGACCATGGCAAAGCCTGTTCTGAGTGGAACCTGTTCTGTTAAACTATTGTATGATCTTAACCACCGTGCTGCAGCTCAGTTTCAGGGTCTTGGCAATCTTATAGCCTAGGCCAGCTATGTAGAGCAACAATTGTTTTTTTCAGATCCTCAGAGAGTTCTTTGCCATGAGGTGCCATGTAGAACTTCCAGTGACCAGTGTTAGAGAGTGAGAATGATAACACCAAATGTAACACACCTGCTCCTCATTCACACCTGAGACCTTGTAACACTAACGAGTCACATTACATTGGGAAGGGAAAATGGCTAATTGGGCCCAATTTGGACATTTTCACTTAGGGGTGTACTCAAGTTTGTTGCCAGCGTTTAGACATTAATGGCTGTGTGTTGTCGGCTGACTGCACTGACTGACAATCCAGGCTCGGTAAAGATCCTGACCAAATGACTCACCTTCTCAGTGATTTGCTGAGAGGCAGCCCCTCCCGCCTTCTCCACAGCCCAGCGCTCCAGTACTGGAGGGGAGGGTAGAGAACCACTAACAGTTATGGCTCTCTGCTCAGAGTAGAGAGGGAGAAATTAGCAATTGGTGGTATTTTATTCTCACTGCAGAGAGGGCAGTGAGCATTTGGCATTTGATTGATGCTGTATCAATCTAGGTGAGTATAACTGTTTGTTGTTTTACAATCCCGAACCTCTCTCTCTCTCTTTTTTTTTTTTTAATATCCTTTTGTTCTGCTTTGTTACTTGTCTTTATAGGTGCTTCCGGTCTTTCAGCAGAGATTTTTATGTAATTGTACTGTCCCTGTTTATATTGTAACGCACTGCTTAAAACGTTGACGCTATATAAAACCTGTAAAATAATAATAATAATAATAATAATTGTACCACCCTGCAGTTTCATAAAGTTATGGGGAAAAATCCAAAATGCACATTGTACTTACACGGCGATTCCCAAACCTTTTAGAAATATCAGAGCTTGTCCGCGTTTTATTGGAACAACAAATGCATACACAAAAGCCATGCCAAACATGCCCTGAACTGTGTGTAGTATCAAGTAACCTGAAATATAAGATGGCAATTTAATCAATGTAAAGAACAGGACACCATGGAATTCTTCTCTAGTTTACGCAAAAAGCTTACCCCATAAAATGTACGCTAACTGCCAGCCAGTGTATCTTGCTATAGCAGCCTGTAACATGACAAAATCAGGAGCAGTCATTTTTATCATCACAATATACTTATGAATTTTGGTATATAGTTGGGTATAATGTAATGGCTATGGCTAAAAAGGAATTCCAGACAAGAAACAAAACCAATAAATGTGCTACTAATGGTAACTAGCAAATAACATAACTACCTTATTTGCCGGAGTATAAGACGACTGGGCGTATAAGACGACCCCCTAATTTTCCAGCTAAAATGTTGGTTTTGGGATATACTCACCGTATAACACGACTCCCTTCCTACTAGTCATGCCTCGCCTCACCTCACTGTGCCATTACATGCCAGACTGTGCCACCATTACATGCCTTACTGTGCCATTACATGCCTCACTGTGCCGCAATTACATGCCTCACTGAGCCGCCATTACATGCCTCACTGAGCCGCCATTACATGCCTCACTGAGCCGCCATTACATGCCTCACTGAGCCGCCATTACATGCCTCACTGAGCCGCCATTACATGCCTCACTGAGCCGCCATTACATGCCTCACTGAGCCGCCATTACATGCCTCACTGAGCCGCCATTACATGCCTCACTGAGCCGCCATTACATGCCTCACTGAGCCGCCATTACATGCCTCACTGAGCCGCCATTACATGCCTCACTTAGCCGCCATTACATGCCTCACTGTGCTGCCATTACATGCCTCACTGTGCCGCCATTACATGCCTCACTGTGCCGCCATTACATGCCTCACTGAGCCGCCATTACATGCCTCACTGTGCCATTGCATGTCTCGACGATCCCTTACCTTATCCCTGACATGCAGAATCTGTCAGACTGTGGCCGTCCATTTTTCAAAAGCTGCGCCTTCTCGTGCTGTTCCGTGATAGGCAGAACACTCAGCTTCACAAGAGACACTGTGTTCAGTGTTCCGCCTATCATGAATGCCCTCTCGTACGAGACCGAGGACGAGAGGGCATCCGTGATAGGCGGAACACTGAACAGAGGCTCTGCTGGAAAGCGGAGTGTTCCGCCCATCACGGAACAGCAAACGGCTTTTGAAAAAAGGGACGGCCGCGGTCTGTATGTTAGGTTAACAGCGTATAAGACGACCCCCAACCTTTAAAAATAATTTCATGGGTTAAAAAGTCGTCTTATACGCCAGAACATACGGTATGCTAAATTTGGAAACTTCACTCAATTATTGTAAAGTATTATGTATAGCCATTTATACATTTTGGCTCGGTTCATATAGTGCAACCTTTATGTGACTTCGGATGTGGCTTGCATATTCCATGAAGCCGAAATTGCACCAAAGTAGCACAGGAACCTTTTTCAAAATTGCACAGTACAGAGTTGCATTGATGTGAGCTGGCACCATTGAACATAATGTGATTTCCCTTTTCATGTGAATCTGTGCAACTTAAAGCGGAAGTAAACCCAACGATTTAACAGTTTCAAAAAGCAGTTAAATTTCCGGCATGCCGGGATTGCCAACTGTCACATTGGTTGTGACCTCAACCAAACTGTCATACCATCCAATGGCTGGCGTCATAACTGATCACATGTGCAGCACCACGGCAGTTGAAGATTAAACATAGGCCAATATGGCAGCTTCCTTGGCTGAAAATGATAGAAGGGTTTACTTCCACTTTAAGTCGCATCAAAAATTGCACCACTGTGTACTTAGGGAAGGACTAAAAGTCCTGTCAGTTTATTTTTTGCTGTCTTTGTACTATTGGGGAAATTTCCCTACACCTTCTGTCCCAGAGATACAACAGCATTTTAGAGGAAACTCAAACTGAGGAATTCCCCAGGTGTCCTCTGTTGTGGGGACTTAAAAAAAAAAAAAAAAAGTTAAATCCCCATACTTTCTGTTTCAGTGACAATAGTCTAAGGTACAAATATAGTGGTGAATCATCACAGTGGGGACATAGAGAGCAATAGATACTTGACAGGGGGTCTAACCTTTACCCACTCAATCCAAAATTAGATTATTTATTTAAGAGGTACACTTTAATCTGAGCCTTGTGTAATCCAGAGAGTACCTCACTAGATGTTCCCAGGTCACAAGGCAAAAGGGACAGCAGTGGAATGATGCATTGGAATAATGCAGTGTTTCTCAATTCCAGTCCTCACGCCCCCCCAACAGGTCATGTTTTCAGGATTTCCCTCAGATGAAATGGCTGTGGGAATTACTAAGGCAGTGAAACTGATCAAATCACCTGTGCAAAATAATGGAAATCCTGAAAACCTGACCTGTTGGGGGGGGCGTGAGGACTGGAGTTGAGAAACACTGGAATAATGTAACATAAAAGAAATCTAAGTTCTGCGCAACTAAACTTTGTTCACTATATGCATCCCAATGTTTCCACTCTGACTGGAGTATATCTTTAACCACTTCAGCCTTGGAAGGATTTACACCCTTCCTGACCAGGCCATTTTTTGCGCGGCCGTGCGACGTTGTACCTAAACGAAATTGATGTCCGTTTTACCCCCACAAATATAGCTGTCTTTTGGTGGTATTTAATCACCTCTGCGGTTTTATATTTTTGTGCTATAAACAAAAAAAGAGCGACAATTTTGAAAACATTTTTTTTACTTTTTGCTATAATAAATATCCCCCCCCCCCCCAAAAAAAAACTAAATTTCTTCCTCAGTTTAGGCCAATATATATTCTTCTACATATTTTTGGTAAAAAAAATGCAATACGCATATATTGATTGGTTTGTGCAAAACCTATAGCGTCTACAAATAGGTGATAGGTTTATTGCCTCTTTTTTTTTTACTAGTAATGGTGGCGATCTGTGATTTTTATCAGGACTGCGACATTGCGGCGGACAGATCGGACACTTTTGACACTTTTTTGGGACCAGTGACATATATACAGCGATCAGAGCTAAAAAATAGCCACTGATTACTGTAGAAATGTCACTGGCAGGGAAAGAGTTAACACTAGGGGTTAAATGTGTTCCCTCAGCGTGTTCTAACTGTAGGGGGATGGGACAGATCGGTGTTCCTATATATTAGGAACACACCATCTGTCTCCTGTCCCCTGCCAAAACAGATCCTCCTTCTGGCTATGTCAGGAGCGATCGCAGGTGCCCGGCGGACATCGCGACCGCCGGAAACACCTATCGGCTTTTCAGTACCATGGCAGCACGTGCGCACCCCCTATACCCCTTAAAGCGCCCGCCATAAAGCTACAGCGATTCGCGTAGGGGCAGGGCTGGTGCAAGGATTTTTGACACCCTAGGTGAAACCTTATTTTGCCGCCCCCCTTGCTCTACCCCCTTTGCCCTGCCCATGTAAACCCCACATTTTTAATGATGTGTGCATCAAATGCAGCCTCACCAGTGCCTATCAATTGCAGCCTCACCAGTGCCCATCAATTGCAGCCTCACCAGTGCCCATCAATTGCAGCCTCACCAGTGCCCATCAATTGCAGCCTCACCAGTGCCCATCAATTGCAGCCTCACCGGCACCCCCTCAATGCAGCCTCACCAGCACCCCCTCAATGCAACCTCACCGGCACCCCCTCAATGCAGCCTCACCGGCACCGCCTCAATGCAGCCTCACCGGCACCCCCTCAAATGCAGCCTCACCAGCGCCCATCAAATGCAGCCTCACCAGCGCCCATCAAATGCAGCCTCACCAGCGCCCATCAAATGCAGCCTCACCAGCGCCCATCAAATGCAGCCTCACCAGCGACCATCAATGCAGCCTCACCAGCACCACTCAATGCAGCCTACCAGTGCCCATCAATGAATGTTTGCTTGCTTCCATTCATTCGGGAGTTGGGAGACACAAAGTCCTCCGATGCCCCTCTTACATTATGTGCGAAGGAAGCATCGGCTGCATGCTGAGGCTGAGACTTAGTTGGTTGCTGCAGATAGATGAGAGTAGGAACACCAGTGGTCGGGCGCACCCTAGGCAGCAGTATGCCCTAGGCGGCTGCCTAGTTTGCCTAGTGGTAGCACTGGCCCTGCGTAGGGGAACAGGGGCGGTCGGCAAGCAGTTAAAGAAATAATAAATCCTCAGTTTTGAAAGCATTTTCAGCAGCTGATTATATACTCAGTATGCAGCTTCTTTATCTTTTAATCCTTGCCTAAGTTCCTGTTTAAGCTGGTGCCTCGACTGATGCCCCAGGTTTCCTGTTTCATGGTGGCTCCTTTTTCTTACAGTGACATATGGAGCCACATTTGCATGTGGGAGTTGCGTCTCCCTACACTGGGCCAGATTCTCAGCTGAGATACGACGGTGTACACCGACATATCTCTGTTTTTGTCCCCGGGTATCTATGCGTCCGATTCCTAGAATCATTTACGCATCGATACGGCGTAGATCCGACTGGCGTAAGTCACTTACACCGTCGGATCTTAGATGTAATTCTACGCTGGCCGCTAGGTGGCGTTTATGTCGATTTCTCATTTGACTATGCAAATGAGCCTGATACGCCGATTCCTGAACGTTTTTGCACCGCCTCGTCGTCATTTACGTTGTTTCCGTAAGCATAAACTTACCCCTGCTATATGAGGGGTAAGTTTACGAAGGTCCGTCTTATGCCATGTTAAGTATGGCGTCGGGACAGCGTCTTTTTCCGTCGTTTTACTAAGTCGTTCGCGAATAGGGCTTTATGTAAATGACGCTCACGTCGGCTTCATTGATGTTTTCCGATGTGAGCTGGAGCATGCGCACTGGGCTATTTTAAGGCCGGCGCATGCGCAGTTCGATAGGTGCGGGCGCGCGCTTAATTTAAATACAAGCCGCCCCCTTTGAATTACGCAGCCTTACGCCGGGCCATTTACACTACGCCGCAAATTACGGAGCAAGTGCTTTGAGAATACGGCGGCGGCGGCGTAGTGTAAATGGCTTACGCTACGCCGCTGCGGATTCTACGAGAATCTGGCCCACTATGTGTATCAATAGAAACACACAACCCCATAGCCATAGCTCTTGCTTCTCCCTCCTCCTCTCTTCTCCAAGCTGACAGACTCATTGGAGACTGCACTGTCTGACCAAAAGTTCAGGGAAGCTGAATTAAGAGAGCAGGAGCCAGCAGCATTGAAAGTTTAAACTGCAAGTACTGGGGTTAGAATTTTAACTGAGGATTCTGAGCAATCTATGCATGAAGGTAACCAACCTTCTGTGTGCAGAAGCCCCCCTAATACTTATCTGAGCCTGATCTTGATTAAGGGATGTGATCCCAGGTCTCTTCTTCCGCATCGGTTGAAACAGCAGGGGACTATTGGCTCCTACTACTGTCAATCATAGCCAGTGAGAAAATGGGGAGAGAGTGTGGCAGGGCCAAGCCGCACTCCATGTGTGAATGGACACACAGAGCAGTGGCTTAGGAGCAAGCCTGCTCGGGTACACCAGTAGCAAGCTGCTTGCTGTTGGGGCACTCGGCAGGTGGGAGGGGCCAAGAGCACTGGCAGGGGACCTGAGAAGAGAAGGATTGGGGCTGCACTGTACAGAGCAGATAAGTATGACATTATTTATTTATTTATTTACAGATTTTAATATCACTTTAAAGTAAAAGCCAAGTGTTTAATACTTCTTTAGGTCACCTTATTTAATTGTTACTTGACACAAACATCCACTGTGCTGTGCATGCCAGGCTCCCTTTAGAAACTGATGTAAGAGGTCGTATTTGGTTATCTCAGTTCAGTCAGCAAAGAGCAATAGTGATATGGTTATAAAACCTTTTTTAGCCTGCATTCACACCTGAGCAAAGCACTTTGCTGGGGTTTTCAAATAGTTTTTTTCTGGCTTTTTTCAGGCGTTTTACAGGTGTTTTTTCACATGTAGCAAGTAGTTTGTTTCCTGGGCTGTGCAAGAGGAAGCATGCAGTTCTAAAGGAGAGGAATTCTTCAGGCATAAAAAGTCACTCTGGTCTACCTAGCCAAAAGGCCTGGAGGCCAAAGCCGGCCATCAAGTACTAGGTTAGTGGGCTTCCTCGAATTGAGCCCCCCAGGGCAGGAGACTGCATTTGCTCCCCTTCTACTCCAGGGAAGATCCAAAGACCCACACCCTACAATCCTGTGGTTGTAAACAGAACACACACATAGAAAGTGCAGTGACACATTTGAGAGCAATAAATAAAAAAATAAAAAGGTGTCAGAGGCTAAAAATTGCCCTGGTCTTAACCAAAAGGCCTAGTAGTGTTTTGGGTTAGTGTCCATTTTCACAGTGGGTACAAGTACAGCCAAAAGCCTAGAACTAGGACTGAGGTCAGGAACAAAAGGAGCAGATGAGAGGTAGCAGGGTACAGGATCAAATCAAGAAAAACAGGCAAAAAACTGAAGAAAATAACAGAGGGGTTATATACCTTCCCAGCAGCCAGAATTAGATGTAACCTAATTACTGGGATTTGCTGGCTGCTGGGAGGCACCCGCTGGTGGCGACTAGAACTGTGTCCTTCAGCTCAGCTCTAGGAACCACACTGTCACCAGAAGGTGATATAGTTCCTGTCCACTTGTAACAAATTTAAAGTGGATGTAAACTCCATTCATGAAATTTAAACTGGACACATATATCTGCAGTGTTTTCTTATCTCTATTCAAAGCTCTATGTCCCGTGGATTTCTCCTGCTCTGTTCTTCCATTATCAGCAAGATAACCTCTGACAAGTTCTCCGTCAACTGTGATAAAACCAGGCTGAATTTTGTGTCAGGATGGGTACTATAAATAGATTAGCAGAGAGCTAGTCAATTCATAGTACAGCTCTGCAAGTCTCTGCCTATGTTAAGGGGGGGGGGGGGTGCCTTTCCTCGTATCAGCTGTCTCACAGAGAAAATTCTAACAGGACATGTACTTTCTAAACAGTACATGAAGCTCAAGAGAGCCGATATATATGTAAAACTTATATAGGGAGATTTGTTTCATCTCTGTGTATCACATGAGGCTGTTCACTTTACTGGGTATACGTGAGGGTTTGCATCCACTTTAAAGTAGGCTTTATCCCATATTTGGCTGCAAAAGTAGAAATTAACCCCTAGTTAGTTCCCCCACAATGCGACAAGGAGTGAAACACACTTAAAAAAAAAAACTTACAACTGCCTCAGAAGGTGAAGGGTTGTGATATTTTATAGGAAGAAACCCCTTTTCTCCAATCCACAGTCTTTTCATATGTTTTCTGTAGAAAAAAAATATTTTATGGGTACAAAACAAGATTTTTATTTGTATCTGTGACATTATCTGACCAATATTAATGACTGGTCCAAAAAATAAATAAAATAGAAAGATACTAAAAGAAAAGGTTTGCCTTGTCATTTACTTTCATAATAGTTCTAACCGGCAGGTTGTAGTGTAGGCTAAAAAGGAACAAAACTGTCCACTAAACCATAAAAAACATAGCTTCCATACACTGCACTGGTGATGGCTAAGTCTGACTTTGTACATTTTGGAATACAGTAAATGGCTCTAACTTTGGGCTGTATATATACTTTTAGCCAGCAATTCCAGATTTCATGTTGGACTCAAGGGCAAAAAGGAAAGCTCTGCATGGCTATGCCTGCTAAACTAACATTAGGAATATACCCATTTTAGTGCAATTGTGGTGGAATTGAGACATGCAGATACATTCATGTTTGACTTTTAAAAACAACATGGATTATGGGTATAATGTCCCTACTCAAAACAATTCTTTTCCCCTTATGTTAAAAAAAACAATGGATGGTATAACAAATTTCCTTGCTCATGAAAAATAACCTACACACCATCAGTTAAAAAAACGATCGTGTTAGAATGCGGTGACGTTTACGTGTTTTAACGCAACGACGTGCTAAAAAAAAAAAAAGTTCAATGCTTCCAAGCATGCGTCTACTTGATTCTGAGCATGCGCGGCCTTTTAACTGATGCTTTTGCATACTAACGATCGGTTTTCACCCAATCGGTCAGGCATCCATCGTCAAAGCGTCACATTTTAAAGCAAGCTCTCTATTTTTTGACCGAAGGATAACTGACCTTAATTATATTAAGAATGCAGCTGATCAATACTATAAAAAAAAACTGAATAAAAAAATTATAATTGGGGTTTTCCCAGACCAAATTAGGGCATAAAGAGGCCCATAGAACAAAGAGAGGAACTAGAGAGGGAGGTGGATATAATTAAAAAAGGAAGAGAACATAAGAGGAACTGGTATCTACAGGTATAATTTAAGTCAACAGGTCCTGACAGATTAAGAAAAAAAGCATTCTAGATAAGGGCCTGACGTTTGCTCCACTGAGAAAGTTGAGCAAATTTCAGACGTATATGGATGTTCATAAGGACGTGCGAAAATTAAATATAAAATGATACTTGTTGACAAACCCTATAAAAAGAAAATAGAGTAGTATCTTCTGAATTTTAACATTCCAACCTCCATAATGCTTCTCTTTTTAACTGTCCTGGTGCATTAGCCCCCTCCCTACAAGGTCTTCTGAGGGGTGGTCTTGAGGGATTTGGACCAAATGAGGGTAAAAAAAATTAACATGTAGAAAAACTTGTAAATTGGTCTGGATTCCTTCTGTAAAAACAAGGGGTTGGAGATCAGACCTGCTGATAAATAGGGGGGGGGGGGTAGGGTAGAGGTTGTGATTCTGGACAGAATATGACAGAAATATACCACATAGTAGGGGATGAAGACACTTATACCGCTCTAAACAGTGATCTGGTTGCTAAATACAAAAATGAATTGTTGATTGTATACTAATAGGGGATTCATACAAGGTAAAAAAGAGAAATCTTTTCTGGTACCAAATGCCCTACGTACACCTATAATATACTACCTGCCCAAGATTCAGTTACGTCATGGGTGGGCAAGTATATTGATCATTATCTCCAACCTTTGGTGCATTTGATGCCATTGTATATTAAAGATACGAGATGTTATCAACCTGTTGTCTAATCATAGCCCATGGAGTGGGTTGTGGTTGGTGATGCCAGATGTGTCTTCTTTATATACGATCATATTTCACCACCTGGGTGGTAAAGCTATTTCTAGATCAAATCTCTGGACTTTTGAGGATTCAAATAGATTTCATTATGGATTTATTGGAATTTGCGGCAACTCATAATTATTTCTGGTTTGATAATTAATTATATCACCAAGATAAAGGGGTGGCCATGGGAGGCTAAATATATGCCCCAGGATTGGCCAATTTGTTTATGGCCAATTGGGAGGAGGATGTCATCTATGCCCAACACCTCAGGTGATCTTACAGGCTAGATATATAGAAAGCGTTCTCCTCCTTTAGGATGGCGGTGAGATGTAACTGCGTGAGTTCATGGAACAACTAAATAACAATAATAGGGGGATTGTTCAACATTTTTAGGCCAGTAAGGAATAAATGACTTTCTTAGAGTTGAGGATTTCAATAAAAGAGGGAAGATTTGTGATATCTGTGACAACTGTATTTCCTTATTATTAACATAAGCTCTCGAAATTAGGATTCCATGGTGAAGAAATTTTTGTTAATGGATTTAGTTCCAACCAGGTGTAATTAAGACACTTCAGGGTATATTTACCAAAGGCAAATCCTCTGCGCACTACAAGCACTACAAGCACTTGGAAGTGCAGTCACTGTAAATCTGAGAGGAAGATCTGAATTGAGGGCAAGCTCTGCTGATTTTATCATCATATAATGTGCAAGCAAAAATGCTGTTTTTTTTTTCCTTGCGTGCCCCACTCAAATCTACAATGACTGCACTTCCAAGTACACTTGTATTGCACAGTGAATTTTCCTTTAGTAAATAAGCCCTTATATATGACAAATGGTCAGGTGTCTCATGAGTTTGTTGATTACATTTAATGTGTATCATGAATTCCCCTTTCCAGATATAGGATTCCAGAATGAGGCTTGGTATGGTTTGTAATATGGCCGACCAAGGCTCAGATCGAGGTTTGGCTATGTTTGTGCTGTACGAATATAAACTGTGGTGGCCTATGCCCCTGGACGATGTCATCTTATGTTGAAACGCGTAGGGTAGAGTGACGCACTGACACCACTAAGCCCACACACACTTTAGAAGGATGGGTTTGTTTTGTAAAACGGCTGATACACTAGAAACAAAAGGCGCATTTTATCAGAGGCAGCTGTAAGTGCATTTTTTCATTTAAATAAACGCGATAAGGATTTTACAATATGTGGAGTTATTTTTTTTGGAGAAATCTTTCTATTTAATACAGTGCCAAGGTGTAATCCTGAAGACAAAGGCAATCTGCGCTTAAACCCCCTAGGTGAAACCGTAAGTAAATTATAAAAAAGTGAAAAAATATATTGAATGAAAGTGCTGCATCTCAATACAAAGAAGCCCAATATGGGGCTCCACACAACATATATATTTAACCACTTCCCGCCCGGCCAATAACAGATTTACGGCCGGGAAGTGGTTATGAAATCGTGACTGGCCGTTCTCAAACGGCTAGCACGATTTCAATGCCGCGCGCGCCCGTGGGGGCGCGCAGCGCGGCGATCGGTGATGCGGGGTGTCAGTCTGACACCCTGCACCTCCGATCTCGGTAACGAGTCTCCGGCGGAGCCTCGTTACCACGTGATCAGCCGTGTCCAATCACAGCTGATCACGATGTAAACAGGAAGAGCTGCCGACGGCTCTTCCTCACTCGCGTCTGACAGACGCGTGTAGAGGAGAGCCGATAAGCGGCTCTCCTGACAGGGGGGGTTCGCGCTGATTGTTTATCAGCGCAGCCCCCCCTCGGATCGCCACACGGACCACCAGGGAGTGCCCACACTAGACCACCAGGGTACTAAAAAATAATTAAAAAAAAGAACAAAAAAAAAGAAAAAAAAAAAAGAAGGGGGGCAGTAAAAAAATAAATGATGCCAATCAGTGCCCACACATGGGCACTGATTGGCAACATTGATCCATCAGTGCCACCCCTCAGTGATTGTCAGTGCCAATCCATGCCCAGTGCCCACCTATCAGTGCCCACCTGTGCCGCCTATGAGTGCCCACCTGTGCCGCCTATGAGTGCCCACCTGTGCCGCCTATGAGTGCCCACCTGTGCCGCCTATGAGTGCCCACCTGTGCCGCCTATGAGTGCCCACCTGTGCCGCCTATGAGTGCCCATCAGTGCCGCCCATGAGTGCCCATCAGTGCCGCCCATGAGTGCCCATCAGTGCCCCATACCAGCGCCGCCTATCAGTGCCCATCAGTGCTACCTAATTGGCGCCCATCAGAACTACCTCATCAGTGCCCATCAGTGCCACCTCATCGGTGCCCATCAGTGCCACCATATCAGTGCCCGTAATTGAAAGAGAAAACATACTCATTTACAAAAAAATTAACAGAAAAAAATAAAAACTTTATTTTTTTTTCAAAATCTTCGCTCTATTTTTAGTTGTTGCGCAAAAAAAAAAAAAAATCGCACAGGTGATCAAATACCACCAAAAGAAAGCTCTATTTGTGGGGAAAAAAGGACGCCAATTTTGTTTGGGTGCAGTGTAGCATGACCGCGCAATTGTCATTCAAATTGCGACAGTGCTGAAAGCTGAAAATTGGCTTGGGCGGGAAGGTGCGTAAGTGCCTGGTATGGAAGTGGATATATATATATATATATATATATATATATATATATATATATATATATATATATATACACATACAAAAGAAAGAGTTTTGTATATATAAGGTGTAATCCTGTGCAGGAGACCATCTGGACCCGGATAAAGGCCTTGACTGGGCTAAAGACACAAGCGCATACATGTTGTAATGAGGTATCAATTGGAGCTGGTAAGCGAGCCATTCAGCTGTTGGTGGAGGCACTGATGTTTTAATGATCACTATGATGGTGGATGGGGCAGAATGACATCAGGATTACATATCACATCACTTGTGGACTGTTTTGAATCACTTTTATTAGTTGAATATGCTTGATTAGTGCAACCTATATATTTTTGTATGTTTTTTCACTGTATTACAGGAGGTTTGCTGCTTATATACACACTATATATTTTTTATGTTAGAATCTCAAGGATATGCAATTAGCGGACCACCAGCTGTTGCAGAACTACAAGTCCCATGAGGCATACCAAGACTGACAGCCACAAGCATGACGCCAAGAGGCAGAGGCATGATGGGACTTGTAGTTTTATAACAGCTGGAGCTCCGCTTATTGCATATCCCTAAATTCTTAAATTATTCCGTAGCGCTGTTCTTTGCACATTGTTATCATAATGTTTTAAGCTTGAGTAAACCAATTAAGATCAAATTAAACAGGAAAGCACATATATAATTAAGAATACATTCCTGAACATCAGTGTCTTACCTGTAGCAAACTAAAATGTGAAAGATATATGACACAGTCACTGCGCATGATAAGAAAGTAGTGAAAAACCAGACACCTGAAAAAGAATAAAATACAAAGAGTTTAATTTAATGGATGTCAGTGCAAATGTATTTGTACTTTATCTGCAGCTATTCTATTCGCTAATGTATTCTTACATACTTGCTTAGCAGCCAGCTACTAAATTAAAGCTGGCCATAGATGGATTGAAATTCAGCCGATTCAGCATTGACCAGCTGAATTTCAATCCATCTATGAGCTCATGCACACTGCAGCTAAAACAAAAGCTGCTTTTTACAGGCGTTTGAGCTTTTATTTCTGCCTATTAAAGCTTGAAGAAGCTTGTTCTTTTTTGTGCTGTCTCGTGTTTTTCTTGAACTCTTTTGAACTTTTTTGAGTATAAGCTTTTTTTCACAAACCCTTCTAGTGAGTATTTTCTTAGAGCCCTTTCACACTGGGGCATTGGTGGTAAAGCACCGCAGTTTTTAGCGGTGCTTTACCGTCATTTTAGCGGTGCTTTTCGGCCACTAGCGGGGCGCCCCTAACCCCCGCTATCAGGCGAAAAAGGTTTAAAAGTGCTGCAAAGCTTTAAAAAAACTTTTAAAAAACTGTATAATGTATGGCCAGCCTCAACCTTTCTGGTACCTTGATTTATCAATTAAATTAGAAGCATTATTTAAAAAGCAAAACAAGTCTATACCTTTTAATGGCAGAACTATTTAACTAGAGAAATAGAAAACACACAGCTTATTTTTCAAATGACTGGATGTTTGAAGTGAACACAATCAACAATCAGCCCCAATTCTTGTTCTAACTGCAGAGTCATCACAAGCCACCAGAACTGTGGCAGGGTGTCAAATGTACAGCTCCCATTGTATTTTTTGGACAGCTAAACACATGGTTTGGAATAATTATCATCAAATCAAACAGTGCATAAAGGGCATAGTTACAACATGTTAAAGCCCATGAATACACTCCAACTGTGAAGGTACAGTCAAAACAAAAGCAGAAAAGACAGCAAGGTCAATACCTTTCATGTTAGTAGAAATCCTCCTCCAATCACGTCCCCCCCACCCTATTCCACTGTAATCTTCTGGTGCACTTAGGCTTTAAAAAAAAAACAGCCTCAACCTGAGGAATAAAGCTTATCCCCATGCTAGCATATAGCATAGGATTCCTGCTCTTTGTGTGGAAGCAGTGGTCTCTCTGCAGAAGTCCAACAAACCCCCTTCTATGTCGGAGCTAGAGCTCTCCAATCAGCAGGTTGAATGAGTTTTGATTAATCTAGAGTTTAATATTTAATGCAGGAGGACTCAGAGAGACCACTCTTCCAAACAGTGAACAAATGCCTTTCTATGGAGCATGCTGGCAGGGGACAGACCTCTCTAATGAATGAATGAATGAATGAAAAACTTGTATAGCGCGGCACATGCGAACTGAATCGCCTCTGGGCGCTTGTTGTTCCTGTCTCCTTTGATATCAAAAGAGAAAAGTCTTGACCTTTTTCCTAAATGCTAGGTGATTCTCCTCCAACCGAATGCTGGTTGGTAACGCGTTCCATAGTCTGGGACCTTGGACCGCGAATCTTCTTTCTCCTTTGGACTTGAAGTTGGCTTTCGGAACCTGGAGCTGGTTCTGATTCGTGGATCGCAAAACGCGATTGGGATTATGCGCTTTTATTAATTCGCATAAATAAGGGGGGCATTCCCATGGACACATCTATGCGTAAGACAGAGAGCTTTAAAAGCAATTCTGTCTTTAATCAGGCTGTGGCTTAACAGTCTCCGCTCTAATTCATCCCAAAGGTGTTCTATCGGGTTGAGGTCAGGGCAGTCAAGTTCCTCACCCCAAACTTGCTCATCCTTGTCTTTATGGACCTTGCTTTGTGCACTGGTCCAAATCATTTGGTGGAGGGGGAATTATGATGTGGGGTTGTTTTTCAGGAGTTGGGCTTGGTCCCTTAGTTCCAGTGAAGGGAACTCTTAAGGCGTCGGCATACCAAGACATTTTGGACAATTTCATGCTCCCAGGAACAGTTTTGGGATGGTACCTTCCTGTTCCAACATGCGCACCAGTGTCCATAAAGACATGGATAAGTGAGTTTGGGGTGGAGAAACTTGACTGGTCTGCACAGTCCTGACCTCAACCCAACAGAACACCTTCGGGATGAATGAGAGCGGAGACTGCACGCCAGGACTTCTTGTCCAACAATGCCTGACCGCACAAGCACGCTTTTGGAAGAATGGTCAAACATTCCCATAGACATACTCCTAAACCTTGTGGACAGCCTTCCCGGAAGAGTTGAAGCTGTTATAGCTGCAAAGGGTGGGCCAACTTACTATTGAACCCTATGGGATACTTTAATTGTAATACCGATTAATGCATCTATACGCTGAAAAACTCCCTTGTGAACTTAGGAAAGACTATCTGTCGCTTTAAATGTCAGAAACATTGCAATTACATCAGGTGGGCCTTCGGCATCTACAGCCTGCAGAAACCTATCAATCTTGACAAACCAGTAGCTGTACAATTTGTACAGGCACAACATAAGACTCATTATCTTGGAGGTATGGTGGTAGATCATACTGTCAACCTTTACACTTGGAGGTGATAGAAATCAGTTTTTCTATTAACCACACTAGCCTGTCTATATACCACACTAGCCTGTCTATATAGTACCCTAGCCTGTCTATATACTACACTAGCACTTAACCTAGGTTCACACTTATGTGTTTAGTGCAAAATCTGACTTCCTGATAAACTGAATTTTAGTTTTATTTATCATGATTTTTTTAAAGAACAAACATGTTATACTTAAAGGGTCACTAAAGGAAAAAATATTTTTTGCTGAAATGACTGTTTACAGGGTATAGAGACATAAAAGTTAACTGATTCCTTTTCAAAATGATTAAAAATAGATAAAAATCAATCATATAAGGTGCCGGCAGGTTAGTTTCACTTTTGAACTGGCTTCATGTTTCTGCAAAGTAGAAATAGACACACAGAACAAAAACAAACAAATCCAGGGCAGTGTTTTGTTTTTAAAATGAATCTGATTGGTTCTGGGAAGTTTTAGACACACAGTAATGACAGCTTAGACCACCGTGAGAAAGCTGCCAGCACTGTGGTTATAAGGAAACAGACAAGCAGGAAGTGTGGAGAACAGAGCAGGATTACAGCAACTTCAAAGCAAAAACGAACAATAAGGACACAAAACCAGTACTGCAGTAAGGTAAAGGAAGCTATTTAGCTAAAAAAAAAAATTCCTTTAGTGATCCTTTAACTCCTCTGTGCAAGGGTTTTGCATCGAGCGGCCCAGATCCTCCTCTTCTGGCGTCCCCCAGCAGTACTTCTGGCTACTCCTCTTCTTGAGTGCCCCCACTGAGAGCCGCTTTCCTTGGGGGCACCCGTGCGGGCGCGCTCTCAAATCCTGCTGCTGTGTCCATTAACACAGACAACAGGACTTGGCTCTGCCCCGACTCCTGTGTCATTGGATTTGATTAACAGCAACGGGAGCCAATGGCTCCTATCAATATATCCAATGAGGATCTGAGACAGCAGCTGGAGCTGCTGTGCTTGTCCCTGTTGCTGGAACGAACGTGTTCAGGTAAGAAGGTTTTCCTCTCTAATGCATAGAATGATAAAGTGGTTGTAAACCCTTACATTACACACCACTTTAACCTAATGGTAAGCCTATAGGTACTAGAAATATCTCCTAAATCTGCACGGTTTAGGAGATACTTACTATATACTCTTGCGCCAATGTTATCGGCGCATGCGCACTGAAGAAAAGGCACTTCTAAAAGCACCCATGCCGGGACCGTCGGCTCCGGCATGCATGCACATGCCACTCTGGCCAGTCACAGAGCCAGAAATCAATGGCCCCTGAAGGAAGAAGGGTGAAGATAGACGTGGCCACCAGCAGGGACCTTGGGGCATAGCAGGCTTTGTTTGCAGGTAAGTGCAACATAATGGGCTAGTATGTGATGCATACTAGCCCATTATGCTTTTACTTTGCAGGGGAAAAAAGAGAAAGTAAAACCCATCAGGGTTTACTTTCTCTTTAAGGTGATAAACCTTGAGTGTTTGCAAACAACTTTAATTGCTCCCTCGTGCCAAGGAAAGCTGGTAAGGGGAGTCTATTTAGATTCAAATTGCTTTTGCATCTATAAATGTTGAAGGCATATTATTATTTTTTTTTTTCTAAAAGTGTATTTTGTGCGTGAACTCGAGAGAGAGGAGCCGGACTGAAGGAGTTGGCAGTAGGCAGACCCTCCCCCGGAGGCAATCGCCATCCTTCTCCATGCCCCCGGTGGCAATGGCGGTGTGAGGGGGGCCTCCCACTCACCCCACCCTACCTGCTCCACTTGGGAGCCCGACTGGGGCCCAATGGGACCCCAACGGGGCAGAGGGACTCCCCCTATGAGGGAGTGAGGGAGTCTAGCCCACCCAGCCAGCCCCGTAGGTCCTTCGCCTCTCATTTTTAGGAGACCGCATGGCCAATGTGCGTGCGTGTGGTAAACCAATTTCGTGTGCGTGCAAGTGTGGTAGTTTTTGTGGGGGGGGGGGGGCGTACTAAGCACAGGCGTACCTTGCATAGCACACCCACCGGGAGCCGGGCTGAGACCACCAAACTCAATTCACATGTAGCCGAGACCGGGATCCGAACCCTTGGTGCAGAGGTGAACGGCTTTTCAGCGCAGTGCCAATCACGTTGAGCCACCGTTGAAGGCATATTATATGGCATGTACCCCAGAGAAAGAGGTTCTATAAAAAGTGCATTGTTTACAGTAAAGCATTAGATCAAATTAGGATTGTACCTAAAATATGAATTTTTCATATGCTGCTTACCCACTAAGTTGCTATTAAACTCCTTAAAAGAGGCAAGGGTATTATTGTATGCATCCCAAGATATATCAGGTGCCATCTCTTCCATCTGTGCCTCCCAACTGTGGACCAGTTCTACAATAATGCCAAAGGCACTGTACTCTATGGTGACAAACTGGTGAGGTAATACAAAAATAAAAAAAAATTAAAACAAGTATGTGAAAATATAATTAGTTAACATTATAACAACATAAATGATCTAATATCATTATATGGTGTTATATATTTTCTAAATTTGTAACAGGAACAATATTTACTTTTACTGCCTTGTTCATTTTTTGCCACCCATTGGCATTTACGTGTCCCAATACAAATCATATACACAATCATGTAGCACCATGTCTTTTTTTTTTTTTACTTTCCTGTTTAGAATGCAAACCTTATTTTAATGTGATTAGTGTTACATTTGAAATAAAATACATTTGGGAAAGTACTATTAGCACTACTAAAAGCAACATACTGTAGTTGATAATATTCATTATGACTGGCCATACACAGTTCTTGATGAATCTCAAACCATTAATGAGCAGGCTGAATGTTGATCAATCAATCAACTTGGGTACAAACAACCTGCTGGATTCTCTTGCGATTATCGCTAGCGGCTGCTATAGCCACTAGAAATAATTACTGTTTTCTTAGACAATACTAACGGGAATCCCTCCTGCCAAGCAGACAATTACTTGGCAGGATGGATTATCCTGTCAGCATTGTCTGAATTTATTTCCTGCAAACTGTGGTTCCAGGAAAAACATATTTCTTGCTAAGGGAGGTGATAGACCAGTGGTCATCAATTCTGTCCTTAGGGCCCACTAACAGGCCAGGTTCGCAAGATAACTGAAATACATCACAGGTGATATCATTTGCTGCTCAGTGATTGCTTATTCTATTCTTCATCTCACCAAGGTAATACATAAATCCTGGGCCCTGAGGACAAGGTTGATGACCACTGGCATAGACAGTGCAAATTTCCCCATTGAAAATTTTGGGTTGCAGGAAAGAAATTCACACCATTCCAGAAACCGTCCCCACCAGGAGATAACAGTGATTATTGCCAGCAGGTAGAGCAGCCGCTAGTGATAATTGCAAGTAAAACTGGAAGGCTGGTTGTACCTAAGTTGATTGATCAACTTGGTACATTCAGCCTGAGGCTGTCCATACACGGGAACCTGGCCAAGACTCGAACCATCTATGGCTGGCCTTACTTTGCTCACTGATCATATTTACAGAGTAATTCAGTTCAGTACCCCCTTTCAGCCTACAGTAGGAACATGGAAAACATTTAACAGCCACAGGGCATGTACCAGACTCTGCTTTTTTTTGCATATTAGTACAGGATTTCATATTAGTGATGTATTTGTGGAAAGAGCAAATAGCATTTGAAAAAACAAAATCATAGCTTTGTGTTCTTGCATTATTAGTGTATAGAAACCCTAACAATGAGTGTATTTTATTTGTTCATTTTTGGCCTGTTAAATAAAACATTGAAAGGATTTTGTTGTATCTGTTTGATCTGTGACTCACAATGTAAAGGCAAAACAGCGACAGGACAGTAGTGCCAATCATTCTGCCTGGAAACTTAAAACATGGATCCCATGTGTATATTTTCCTTTCAAACCAGGTTTTCCGAACCCTGCAATAAGCAAGCATATTATATTAGGAACATGTAGAATAAAACAAAAGAGAAAAAATACTCTGAAGATAAATAAATCTCAGGATGTAAAATGTATTAAACTAATTAATGTGTATAAAAGTACAAACTTTTTTATTAGAGTAGGAAAGGGTTACAGCTCCTGCCAGCTTTATGTTTTGCTGTATATATCCAATTGGAGAGATTTCCCTTTATTTCCTCTCCTAAAAGGCATCACAGGAAGGAAGGAACTCTCTACTGTCACTGTAAGTGTCCCCACTGGAAGATTTTTCCCCCTATTTGTGTTCCCCAGACAACTAACAACTTTGGATTTTTCCTCACTTTTAGTTCCAGTGGTAACTAGGACACATAACCTCTTCTCCTACCTTTTTGGCTGGGAAGGGTGCTGCCGGTCCGGACCGAGGGTCAGGGTTCGTTGAAAAGCCTGTGGAGATAGTGCCCCTGGAGTGGCAGTCCAGGGGTGCCATACATTGCACTGAGTGTTTTAAGAGTGGCACTCAATGTGTGGCACCTTAGGTCACATATCTCCACAACACACTTTTTAACACCTGCCTCTAGGAATTGTTGTTCCTGGCCGGAGGGTCGGCTATCGTATTCCACGGTGGCCACTTTCCACTCACCTTCCCACCTTCCTTTCCCCCCCCACTTTCTTTTTTATTTTACCCCCTCGTTTGTCACGTTTTGTCTCTTTTTCTGTTTGTACACTGCACTTTTAGTGTGATGAGTAGGGTGCTAGTCCACGGGCTGGCTCTGAAAGTCTTGGGAGTGGGTGGACATGGCCTTCTGGCTTAGCTCGCCTGCTCTCATGGGGTCTCCCTTTGGGGGAGCCTCACCGAGGAGGGTTCTGTTTCGGCAGTCCCTCCGAGGATGTTAGGTCATGTGACTTCGGCTGGATGGACCTTAGTGGGATCCTCGTGGCTTCAGCTGCTTGGACCACTATACTCTTTTCCCTGTCAGGAGCCTAACGCCCCGGGAGATCAGAGCTGGGTCCTTTTTGGAGGGCTATTTGACAATGCACCCGTCACAGTTTTTTGTGTCACTTTATGTGTGTGCACATTTTTTCTGCACCGGGTGAAGTTTTTGGGTTGTGTTTTTGCTCACCACAGGCTTTTCAATAGAAAAAAACTAGGACACATAACCTGAATCTCCCCTGCAGGAACATAGACAGCAATAAAGACCGTACTGAGATTCTAACCCTTCCCTACTCTATACAAAAACAAATAAAATGCCTTTAGATAGACTTTAAGGCCTCGTACACACGAGCGGATATGTCTGCTGAAAACGGTCCGATGGACCGTTTCAGCAGACATCTCCGATCGTGTGTATGGGCTAGCGGACAGATTTGTCCACCCGACAGATTTCAAAGCATGCTTTGAAATCTATCGGGTGGGAATGTGTCCGCCCGACATGTCTGCTGGTTAGTACACTTACCAGCAGACATGTCGTCCCGCACCGCCGCCGCGCCGCCGCCGCGCCGCCGCCGAATGGATTCGGCGCATGCGCGGAAGTGTTTTACTTCCTGGTGCGGTGACGTAGCGGTGACGTGGCGGCTGTCAACGTCACCGCCACGTCACCGCGCCGTCCGCCGGCGGGGAATTTGACCCGATGGTGTGTACACGCCATCGGACCAAACTCCAGATCGGACATATCCGATGGAAACAGTCCGCGGACCGTTTTCATCGGATATGTCCGATCGTGTGTACAAGGCCTGAGGATTACAATTTATATTTTTACTTTAGGTGGTCGACAGAGGGTTGATAATCAACTGGCTTTTGATACTCTTCTTGACTTTATTCGAGAGATATACCTTCTTCAGGAAGAGAGATGTTACTTTTTGTAGGGACACCCAGAGAAGTAAATTAGGCCACATTTTGCATCGTATAGTATAGTATTGTTCGCTACTATGTTCTTTCACTGCCATCTTGTGGTGATGTTTGGTATTACATTCTTTTTGACTGCAGCTTTGAATTTCTGTAGTTACAGAACAGACACGATGGCCAAAGTTGCATTGAAAAAAAAAAGCATACTCCCAAACATTTCAGACTATGGCCCGGATTCACAGAGAGTGGGCGCACATTTATGCCGGCATAGCGCACACACAGTAGGCTATGCCGGCACAGCACAGAGAGGCATGCACTGTATTCAGCAAGCTATTGCTCACCAAGATACGCCAGCGTAGCTTATTTTCGAAGGTGCAGGCCAGCGTAAGTGGAAGTGGGAGTGACCCCATGCAAATGATGGTCTGAGCATGGTGCAGTGTTTTACTCCCGGCGTATCACGAACGCGCATGCTCCGTGATGTAGTCAAGACGTGGACGCATGAAACTTCACCCTTATGCGCATGCTCACAACTAAGCCGGCACAACTGCCTAAGCTACGCCGGATCACCACGTACGCCGTGAACGTAACATACGCCCAATGTGTCGGCCTGTGTTCTCTGGGGGCAGAACATTGCATGACTATTTCTGGGTTGCGCCTCATCTATGGGGAATAACTTTACGCCGGACGTACAACTTACGCAAACATCGCATAGATGCGTCGGGCGCACGTACGTTCGTGAATCAACATTTATCCCTCATTTGAATGCCTAATCAATGGGAGAAGCAACATGCGTCCAAACCATATTTGCACCCACGCTACGCCGGCGTAAGCAAGATACGTCGGGGTAGGATGGCCTGTTTTTGGACGTATGTTGGTTTGTGATTTTGGCACACAAATACGCCGGGCGCACATTTGCACTACGTCGGCGTAAAGTGATTTACATCGGCGTAAGTGCTTTGTGAATCTTATATAAAATTTAGTTTTCACCCTAAAGGCCAAATTAACTTTAATAATGTATTACCATAATGCAGCCAGGCTGCATATACGGTAATAAATCTGATATCATTGTACTGTTTCCTAAACTTGTGAAAGTGGCATGAAAGGTTAAAATACACTGTGCAGCCCTAGTCTGGAGAACTGGACTATGGCTCTCAATGAAGGAAAGAACAAGCTCCTAAAAAGCCTCAAAACAACCCGAAATCGCCAAAATGTTGTCTTCCAATGAAGTTAGCATAAAGGTAAAAATTTACTCATTCCTAACAGTAATGATTTTAAATATAGATGTGACAGTATGTGATAATGGATTGATGTGTATTGTCCACAAGGTTAACTATTTTAAAATGGAAAAATAAATGTTGGAAAAAAATTGTTCACCTGTTAAAATATGCCAAAAAATAACCAACATCACTAGACTGATTTTCTTTTAGCAAATCATTTGAATGATCTTTCTGTAATAAACACATTACCAACACAAACTGGCCATCTTTTCAGACTGCTGAAATTTGTCTAGGGGTAGGCTCACTTTGCAATGATAATAATCAAATGTTCTCCAGCTGGCTATTAACTAAAGCTCACCATAGACATAAGAGGAAGATCAGATTCCGAGCCCCCATTTACACAGGTGCGTCTTGTCATATGATTTGACAGTTTCAAATCGCATGAAATGTTGCACCCCCATTGCCGGCAATGGAGTTGTTCAAATTGCCGCGACGGAAGGAGTGATTATAAAAAAGGTTCCTGCACTACCTTTTACTGATTTCATTGCGACCTGCAAAGACTTCTGTTAAATGAAGTCGCAAGCCGCAATGAATTTGGCATCGCAAATCGCACTGATGCGAGGCTTTGAATTGCTCTGAAGTAGCGAGATTTCACACACTGGTGGGAACGGGGGCTAAAGGCTACCAAATGCAGCTCAAATTATGTTGAATCAGCCAGAATTTGTGGGTGACCTTGTCGGCACTATCCAGCTTATCAAAAGGTGATTGAACAAAGAGCAAGGAGCCAGGTAAAAAATAGTTGGTCAAACAGCACCTGCATCCAATCAGATACAAGCACTATTTGGCTTTTCTGACAGCTGCATTTACTGGCGGTCAGGATACAGTCGCTGGCAGGGGAAATTCTTCCACCCTCCCACATATTGTTTAGCACGAACAGAGACGTCTGTTGGGCTAGGTTCACACCTGTTCATGTGTTTTTAAGCCTTTTTGAGCACGTTTTTTGCATATCTTAAAGTGCATTTTTGATGCATTTTCATTCTACATTTGTTTTTTCGTAGAAGGAGGAGATGGTTGTTAAACATAAAACCCTACTAAAAATGCATGTATATGCGTTTTTCATCCATTTTAATGCACTGTGATTGAAGTTTATGGATCCAAAAATACACCTTTTTGCAGGAGAAAAGTCCCTGCGCCTCTTTCAAAAACACCACAGGAAACTAAATACACGTGAACTGGACTCATTCTTGATATTCTTGAAGTTTGCAGTAAACAAGAGTAAGGAAATGGACTTCTACATACCATTGGACTGAGGTGTTCTGTAGTTCACAGAAGTAAACTGAGTAGGGCTGATATCAGTGCTTGTGATTTCAGTGCAGCACAGGCACAGTGCACAGGAAGTTATGAGTTCACTAGGTTTTGGGCAAATGTAATGCCTCGTACACACGGTCGGACTTTTGACCATGCAAAAGTCCGCTGTGAGTCTTCGGAAGTCCGACGGAAAAATAGAGAACAGGTTCTCTAAGGTCTGTCGGACTTCCGACCAAAAAAAAATCAGATGAAGGCTACACACGGCCAGACTTTCTGAGAAAAAAAGGAGATCCTTTTTGCAAACAAGCATAACAAAATGCTTTCATATGGTATATATATATATAACTGAACAAAAAAGAGTGAATGGGCAAACAAAGAGCAAATAAGAGAAGTGCATTGTACGGTTTCCACACACACTTTAACACTTTGCACACACTTTAAGATAGTCACTGGCAATTTATATGTCCCCCCTTTTATTCCGCACACCCTTACTAAACAGTCCATGGAAGGAGAGTGAGGATTGAGGATTTCTAAATTTGTGAGTGATCTCCGGACACGACTACTACATTGTTTTAGCTTCTTGTACCAAAACAAATCATAAACTTACTCAACAGGTTTTCTGAAGAGTCTTTTTACATGCTCAGCTTGATGGACTGGTAGAAAACATGTTTCTTCCTTGGGAAATGTAAAAAATAAAATATTAGAAAGAAAAATTTGAACAGAAACAAGCATCTCAAGTGCCTAAACAAATGTTTTTAACATGATGATAACTTAAAACTGGCATAATATTAAATGTAAATAGTTGACAAGTCTTGATGGGGCACACAACAAAGCACTAAAGGATTGGCAAACTTCACAGTTACTGTAATGCTTGGAAGTCATCTTCATGTGAATAGCGATGCTAAAGCTGCCACGTATTAATTACTGTGATAGCAGTTCATTGCATGTTTTCCAGCTTTATACATGATTTTTTTTTTAAGCACTTCAATACCAGGCTTTTATACCACCTCCATACCGGGCCTATTCTGACACTTCTCTCCTACATGTAATAATCATCATTCTTTTGCTAGAAAATTACGCAGAACCCCCAAACATTATATGGTTTTTTAGCAGACACCCTAGGGAATCAAACGACGGTCATTGCAACGTTTTATCTTGCACGGTATTTACGCAATCATTTTTCAAACGCCTTTTTTTGTAAAAAAAATTGTTTTATGAATTAAAAAAATAACAAACCAGTAAAGTTAGCCCAATTTTTTTGTATTATGTGAAAAATTGTTACACCGAGTAAATAGATACCCAACATGTCACGCTTTAATTATGCGCACACTCATGGAATGGCGCCAAACTTCGGTACTTAAAAATCTCCATAGGCAACGCTTTATTTATTTTTTACAGGTTACCAGTTTAGATTTACAGGAGATCTAGTGCTAGAATCGTTGCTGGCACTCTAACGCACGCGGCGATACCTCACTTATGTGGTTTAAACGGCGTTTACATATGTCGGTGGGACTTGGGTTTGCGTTCGCTTCTGCACGCGAGCTATCGGGGACAGGGGCGTTTAATTTTTTTTTTTTATCTTTTATTTTATTTTTTTTTTTATTTTTTTTACGCTTTTTTTCAATTTTTTTTCCACTTTTATTCCTATAAGGCCTTGTACACACGATGTAATATATCCGATGGAAATGGTCCGACGAACCGTTTTCATCGGTTATGTCCGCCGGCTGTTTGATCCGGTGGCTGTACACACCATCAGATCAAATTCCCCGCCCGGCGGACACCGCGGTGACGCGGCGGTGACGTTGACGCCGCCACTTCACCGCCACTTCACCGCCGCGTCACCGCACCAGGAAGTAAACACTTCCGCGCGCATGCGTCGGATCCATTCACAGGATACGACGCATGTGCGGGCAGATATGTCCGCTGGTTTGCCGTATTAACCAGCGGACATATCTGACGGGCAGCTATCCGGCGGAAAAATTCCCAAGCATGCTTTGAAATTTTTCCGCCGGAGGAATCCGGCCAAAACGGTCCGTTTGCCCCTACACACGAGCGGAAATATTCCCTCGTGTGTACAAGGCCTTACAAGGAATGTAAACATCCCTTGTAATAGGAAATGTGTGTGACAGGTCCTCTTTAAGGAGAGATGCGGGGTCAATAAGACCTCACATCTCTCCTCAGGCTGGAAACCATGAGATCGGTGAAAAAAATTCACCGATCTCATGAATTGTTGCTTACAGCCGCAATCGCGGCTTTGTTTACTTACGGGGACCCGGGCGTGACGTCATCACATCGTGCCCGGGTCCTCCGACGGTCATAGAGATGACTGGTGACCATCTGGTCACCAGTCATCTCTATGCTTCCTGCCGACGCCGGACGATTCGTTCTCCGAGCCCCCGAAGGCACGGGAGAGCCCGGAGAAGCACCGGATGGCGGCGGGAAGGGGGGGGATGTCCCCTCCCACAGCCTGTAAGAACGATCAAGCGGCGGAACCGGCGCTATGATTGTTCTTATGTCGTACAGAATCGCCGGCTGAAGAAGAGGCTATCTGGATGATGCCTCTGGCTGCAGGCATCATTCAGATATCCACCCGCAAAGCCCAGGCTGTCAATTGACGGCCACTTAGGATGGGAGATCCCATCTCTGGCCGTCAATTGTCAATGGGCCGGTGTTGAAGTGGTTAATGTTTATATCACTCTGTTTATATGTCTCAGAGCCATATCTCTAGGGCACAAAAACACTCAGCCAGAAGAATCCCACCCAGTCACACAATTCTTCCCATAGTTTGGAAGATTAACCATATGATTGGAATCTGGTGACTAGAATCCAACATCTGTATGTACGTTAACAGTATTTTTTGTGGATAATGCTGACAATTATTTGTTTAATGTCTAATCTGACACAATGATACATTGTTCAATGGTAGAAGAAAGGGTCATGAAAAAGCCCCCTTGTGTTTTATAATCTAATACAGGATGTTCTTTTAGGGGTTATTATTTTGCTGATTACTGTATATACTCGAGTATAAGCCGACCCCAGTATAAGCCAAGGCACCTACTTTTACCACAAAAAAAGGAAAACATATTGACTCGAGTATAAGCCTAGGTGAGAATACTGCAGCTACTGTAAGTGGAAAAGAGGGTCAACAATGCCCATTTGCATGCCTCACTGTGCCCATTGCAGCCAGACCTCATTGAGCCGCCCTGCGATTCTGTGACCCTGCCAGAGCTCTCTTTCCCGCAATTAGATTACAGAAACACAGACATTGTACATTACTACTGTAATAGAGTGGGTTCTAAAATTTTGCAAGCATTTTAAACTAGAGCTTATTTTCGGGTTAGGGCTTATATTGCAGCCCTCCTGGAAAATAACGCTAGGTCTTATTTTCGGAGAAAAAACGGTAGATAATAAGATGATAGTCGCAACTAGAGTTTAAAGGTGAAAATGCAATCATGTAAATGTTATGCATCATGTAAATATTATGTAAATGTTTTGCATTCATACTTACATCTCTAATGTCAGCTCCAAACAGTATTCTAATGGATTTTATAAACATGTGAACAAACCGTCCGATTAGGAAGATCAAGCACAAGAGAGCTGGCCAATAAAAAATAACCTTTTCATACTGACCTACGATCTGAAAAACCCAATAAAAATGTATCACATTTATATTGTATATGTATTGAATTAAGAGAAAGGGACATTCATAAATCGTCTACTGTGTATCATTCTCTAGTATATAACTTTAACAAATTTCTACAGCAAAAATACAGTAAAGTTTAAAAACTTAGAGAAGACCTGTGACTAATAAGAATCCATAATACTTACCTCCCATGAGGGCATGATGTAATGGCAATCATTGTGACTATAAACCTAAAAATATTTCTAGAATTAGTACAAAATTAAAGATATATATAAAATAAAATTCATTAAGTCATCAGACTGCATTGACAATGACTGCAGTATACGTTAAAATAAGTTTAAATAGGTGCTTCTGCAGTGTAAACGGTAATTTAAAACCAGCTCCAGAAGCAAGTTGATAGGACTTCTATCTAGATAGGGGGCCAGATTCTCGTAGATTGGCGTATTTTTCTTCTGGCATAGCGTATCCATTTACGCTACGCCTCTGCAGCTTTTACGGGCAAGTGCTGTATTCTCAAAGCACTTGCTCCGTAACTTGCGGCGGCGTAGCTTAAAAGAGCCGTGTAAGCCCGCGTAATTCAAAGTAGGAAGGAGGTGGGCGTCTTGTATTTAAATTAAGCGCGCCCCGCGCCAAACAAACTGCGCATGCGCCGTCCGTAGATGTATTCCACTGCGCATGCTCCAATTACGCCACAAATACATTGGTTTCGACGTGAACGTGACTTACGCAAAGCCCTATTCGAGAACGAGTTACGCAAACGACCTAAACAACGGAAAAACACGACGCTGTCCCAACGTCCATACTTAACATGGCGTACGCCGAACCTACGCAAGGTTACCTCTCATATAGCAGGGGTAATCTTACGCTTACACAAACGGCGTAAACTTTACGACGACGGGGCGCAAATATGTTTGGGAATACGCGTATCTAGCTCATTTGCATATTCGACACAGAAATCGTCGGAAACGCCACCTAGCGGCCAGCGTAAAATTGCAACTTAGATACGATGGTGTAAGTGACTTACGCCAGTCGGATCTACGGCAAATCTATGCATAACTGATTCTAAGAATCAGTCGCATAGATACACCGCCTCAGAAACAGAGATACGACGGCGTATCTCTTCTGAAAATCTGTCCCAGGATTTCTAGTCTGCTTCAATGTAAGTTTCTACCAGCATTGTCATATATCCAAACCCATATCTATACTCCCATACCCATATAGCCATATAGCCTTAACATGGTACTCCCAGCCAACCAGACAATTTTTTTTTTTTTGTAGACTGCATTACCCATTCCAAGTTTCGTTCAGCAAGTATTGTAAGTAACACACTCCTGCCAGCTAGGCAGGTGACAAATTCTGGAGCTTTGTCATGTCTCTGACACCAGCCTAGCTCACTGGACAATCAATTATCAACATCGCCTCTCTCAAATCAGCAGGTAGGTAACCCAGGAAAATAGAATTAGAAACAGCAGAGCAGAGAGGCTATGGCAATGCAAAGTGATGGAGTTGTTAAAATGGAAAGAGTGATTTAGGCCCCGTACACACGGCAGAGAACCTCGACGGGCGGAACACATCGTTTCCGCCCGTCGAGGTTCTCGGCCGGCCGTCAGATTCGGCGACCAGCCCGTCGGGAAAGGCGACCAGCCATTCATCCCGACGGGCCATCGAGCAAATAGAGAACCTGCTCTCTATTTGCTCGACGGTTTCCCGACGGGCGGGGCTCGCCGAATCCGTACACACGGCCGAGGTTCGTGTGTACGGGGCTTCACAGTGTGCATTTAGCTGTTTGCCCATAATAAGCATTACCGTAACCTAGGCTGTTTATACCATAATCCAGGTTTGACCAAGCTATGGTACAGCCAGCCCTTTTTATCAACAGCCAATTTCCACAAGTACTTTAGTTCAATTTATAAAACTGCAAACCTTTTTTTTTTTTTAATTTACTTATATTATAACAAAAGCAAACACTTGAAAAACAAGCATACATGATCAATGAACAGGTAGCATAGTCCACTTTATGAGAGATAGGAAAATATGCAAAGTAGAGAATTAATACACACCAGGTAAGAGTATAAAGGAATCCTATTAGGGATCCGATTATTTTATTGTTTGTAGTGAGACATGCAAAAATTGGGTAATAAGACAGTCCAACTTCAATAGCTCCCACTAAAAGGCCAAGTGCTAGAAAATAAATAGAAATACGGTAAATATCTGGGCAAAGATGTAAATACAGTCTACACTATAATCAAGAGCAATAATAATGACATCAATAAAAAAAATTCTGTCGGGACTGATATATACACACTTTACTCTGCATGCGTGATCGCTATCTGCCCATTTACTAGGGATTAGTTTGGATTTATGTATCTATCTGCCTGCATTCTACTAATTTGATGTAAGTGCATTACTTTTTATTAACCACTTCCATTCCGCGCCTATTCTGGCACTTCTCTCCTTCATGTAAAAATCATAATTTTTTTGCTAGAAAATTACTCTGAACCCCCAAACATTAAATATATTTTTTTTTTAGCAGACACCGTAGGGAATAAAGTGGCCGTAATTGCAACTTTTTATCTCGCACAGTTATTCCGCAAACGCCTTTTTTTGGAAAATAAAACATGAATTAAAAAATTACAAAACAGTAAAGTTAAAATTGCGCACACTCATGGAATGGCGCCAAACTTTGGTACTTAAAAATCTCCATAGGCGACGCTTTAATTTTTTTACAGGTTACCAGGTTAATGTTACAGAGGAGGTTTAGTGCTAGAATTATTGCTCTCGTCTAACGCACGAGGCGATACCTCACATGTGTGGTTTTAACAGCGTTTTAATGTGTGGGCGGGACTTAAACAAGCTGATACAATATCACACTATGTGAAGTTTTTTGTTCCATATATACTTCAGTTAGCTGCTCTACTGCTGGTTTTTGCCACTACTTCCTGGTCTGTTGAGAGCCTTCTGGTTTACCAATTAAGGACACCTGAGAGAGCACCTGGACTTTTTTTAGTGGATCAGAGATTCAGTCAAGCACCGTATGTCTGTATTCCATCCATCCATGACATCCGATCTCATCAGGCTCCGCTATGCTCCATTTCTGCAGACGGAGGAAAAAACGATTTTTCCATCCTTCTGCGGATCGGATGAACACAGACAGACGGTCCGTGTTCATCTGATCCCCCCATAGAGGAGAGCGAAGATCTGACTGGTCCGTCTTTGCACATTATGCAGAAACGGGCTAGTCATCCACAGGCTCAGCAGGAATCAACGGAGCAAACTCATTGAAATCAATGGGCAGTGCTGCCAAACCACACGGCAAAGCGCCACTGCAGTGGCTCTTTGACCACTAGACAGGGGTTAAAAGCACCCCGCTAGCGGCCAAATAGCGCCGCCAAAACTTTGGTGACGGGAGTCAAACAGCTGGGTGTTTAATCATCATTTCAACACGTTTTAGCAATGGATTTTACACATGGACTTTAATCCCATATGATCTTTTGCAGAGAACTGCACCCTTTTTGTATATTGAAATTCATCTCTAGCTGGATTTTAGGTTTTACACAATTGATGGCACTTATTACACTTTAATTAGTACATGTTTTATTTTTTGCATAGTCCCTTTTTATGCAATATTTTGCTAATGATTGTTTCTTATTGTTCATACAATATTGATTGCACTGAATGCACTTTAGTAATCTTTGTACCTGTTATATATTAGTGCTGCACTTCTTATTCACATATTGTTTGTTCCTGGTATCTGGGTTATAGTGCACAGCTGCTGTTTTGTTTTTAGTTTCTAAGCGCGGATATATAGATTTTACACTAACAAAATATTACTGTAAAA
This sequence comes from Rana kukunoris, assembly GCA_029574335.1. Classification (NCBI taxonomy): domain Eukaryota; kingdom Metazoa; phylum Chordata; class Amphibia; order Anura; family Ranidae; genus Rana; species Rana kukunoris. The sequence continues at coordinate 64,530 of JAJQKJ010000577.1, read as the reverse complement.
AGATATTGAGTTATAAGGTTGTAATATTTTACGTTGTATTATTTTTTCTAATATGGGGAAAATATTGTTACCCTACTCTTCAACATCACATGCTATAATCCAGGGCTGCCATCAGGGGGTACAGGCATTACACCTGTAAGGGGCCCGGGGGTCCCCAGGGGCCCGGATGGGAACCCCTTAAAAAAAAAAAAAAACTTTTTTTTTTGTTTTTTTTTTTTTTTAGTTTTGAGGGGCTGGAGTTCCCAAGGGGCCCAGATGGCAACCCCCTCTTTTTTTATATTTTTTATTATTTTTTTATTAAAAGGGCCCAGAGCAGAGGTCCCTGGATGGCTACCCCACTTTTTTTATATCAATTTTTCTTTATTTTTATTTTTTGTAAAGCCCCCCCCCCCCCGCTTCTCAATTTCAGACGGCAGCACCCCCGCCCCAGTTCTCTGCTCCAGGGGGCCCATGCCTGAAGCTGTGTAAGGGGCCCCATAATTCCTGATGGCGGCCCTGCTAGAATCTACTAAGCCTAATGCCCCTTTCACACATGCAGGCCATTTTTCATTCATTGTTCAGTCACTTTTTTCAAAGAAAAACTATTTGTCATCAATTTTTCATCCATTTTTACACCATTTTTTTTACATCTGCCAGTTAGGCCGCGTGCACACGACTGGTTTCTTCAGCAGAATCCAGCAAGAAACTTGTTGGGAGCGTGTTTTTTGCCGAGGAAACCGGTCGTGTGTACGTTTTTCATCATCGAGGAAACTGTCGAGGAACTCGACGAGCCAAAAAGAGAGCATGTTCTCTTTTTTCCTGACTGGCTCCATGGCAGCATACGTGTGGGTAGGCTCCGCCTCCATAACTACCCATAGGACCCCTCCCTATAAATTTCAGCTGTGGGCTCTCAGCCGTGTTCCTTTTTTGTCCTCCTCCGTAGGACCATGTGTTTTTGGTTCTCCTACCTGAAGAGGATTGTTCCTACGATCATGATCGGCCGATGTTGATGGTGTCTCATCCCTCCGATAAGCCTTGACTGTTAAGCAGGGTATGGAGTGTATTGCAGAGTAGCACTAAAGAGCTGGATTGTGTCTTCCACTGGAGAGACGAGCGTGCACAGGCCTGAATACCTAGCAATGTGCAGGTGGCCATTATCTGCTGAAAAGCCCGGTGTGTGTATGGACGCGGTATCCTGTGTGTATGGCCGAATCGATCGTGGGTGGTGGTAAGAGTATCGCCTTAATGGCAGCAGTGTTTATGTTATTGTATTGTGCTTTCTCTGTTTTTTCTTTATGTGTGGTCTATACATGCCCAGTGAGTGGCTGATTCCCCATGCGTTCCAGCCGCCGCTCCCTCTTACTTCCAGGTTTCCGTTTGCGTTCCATGAACGACGGGGGGTCCGGGAATGAAAGCAAGGCTTGGTTCCCACATACGCGCGGAGCCCGCGTCTGGCGTAAATGGGTCGTCACGTACGCCTGTTTTTAAAAAGCCAGGGGAAATCTGTGAAGTCGGGTCGATCGTTCGAAACGACGGTTTCCTGGTGCATTCACAGAGACGTCCCTAGGTAAGTGTTTGTTAGATCTGTCGAATGTTAGCATATGATTAGTCGTTGAGTTCTGATGTTTGGCTCTCCCACCTACAGTGTGTCTGTTCTATGATGGATGCTTCACTGCCTCTTAGTGGCCAGCTCTCTCTCAGCAGGTAAGGGTGGAAAAAAGGGATTTTTAAATACAGCTTACCTGTAAAATCCTTTCTTGGAGTACATCACGGGACACAGAGCGGCATATTCATTACTATATGGGTTTATGGAGTACCTTCAGGTGTGGACACTGGCAATCTCAAACAAACAGGAAGTCCCTCCCTATATAACCCCCTCCCCTAGAGGGAGTCCTCAGTTTTGTAGCAAGCAGTATGCCTCCCAAAATGTTCCCAAAAGAGGGGTGGGAGCTCTGTGTCCCGTGATGTACTCCAAGAAAAGGATTTTACAGGTAAGCTGTATTTAAAAATCCCTTTTCTTTCTCGTACATCACGGACACAGAGCGGCATATTCATTACTATATGGGATGTCCGAAAGCAATGCTTTAATGAGGGGAGGGAGACATCTTCCAAAGAAGGATTTAATTTAGAGGTATACTCAAATACTAGTAAATCCAACTTAAATCTCAAATCAAATCAAGGAGCCCCCTCAGATCCTGAGGAGCTTGAATCGCGGCCTGTAGTACTGACTGCCCAAAGGCTGTATCCGCATTCCTTCTTACGTCCATTTGATAAAATCTTGTAAACATGTGGACTGACGACCACGTTGCTGCCTTGCATATTCGAGCCATAGAGATCTGATGATGATGTGCTGCCCAGGAGGTGCCCATGGCCCTGGTAGAATGGGCCTTTGCCGACAAAGGAGGAGGCAACCTCTTCAAACCGCAGGCCTGAACGATTAATTGTTTAATCCATCTTGCGATGGTGGATCAAGCAGCTGCCTGACCCATCTTGGGCCCTTCCGGTAAACCGAACACCACATCTGTTTTCCGAACCTTCTCTGTAGCTTTAAGATAGGCCTTTATGGCCCTGACAATATCCAACGTATGCAGCAACCCCTCCTTTCTAGAGGTGGGTTTTGGAAGAAGGATGGAAGTACCACATCCTGGTTCAGGTGGAAACTGGATATAACCTTTGGTAGAAAGGAAGAATGAGGACGGAACCCCGCCCTATCCTTATGTAAAATGAGATATATGGTTCCTTACAAGATAAGGCTGCCAATTCCGATACTCTCCTGGCCGAAACTATGGTGATCAGAAATACCGACTTTCTAGTCAGTAAAACCAAGGTACCTCAGCCAACGGCTCAAGGGGTTGTTTCTGTAGAGTTGACAGAACAAGATTTAAGTCCCATGGACAAAGTGGTGATTTGACCGAGGATTAACACGTAAGACTCCCTGTACGAAGATCTTAACCAGCGAGTGGGGGCGGCCAGCGCCTCTGAAATCACACTGATAAGGCTGAAATCTGTCCCTAGATCGTGCTTAATGCCAGGCCTTTATCCACTCCTAGCTGGAGGAACGTAATACTCTATCAATGGTATACTTGCGGGAAACCCATCTCTTAGCCTCACACCAGCCTACGTAGGCCCTCCAAACCCTGTAACAAAATTACCCTGGAGGCCGGCTTTCTAGCCTCAATGAGGGTAGGGATTACCTGCCTAGACAGACCTCTACCCCTGAGAATCAGGGATTCAGCCGCCAGGCCGTCAAATTTAGACGCCGTAATGCAGGGTGGAGGATCGGGCCTTGTGAGAGTAGGTCTGCCCTAGAGGAAGAGTCCAAGGGCCTCCCGCTGCCAATTTCAGGACTAGTGAGTACCGTGCCCTCCGGTACCAAGCTGGGGCTACCAGGATAACCAGCCTGTGGTATGATCCTGCGCCGCAGGCGGGGTAGTAACTGCAGTGGGGGAAATGCATATAGAAGTTATGATTGATGCCAAGGGCAAACCAACACATCGGTTCCGCAGGCCATAGGGTCCCTCGTTCGAGACATGAACCTGTCTAGCTTCTTGTTGAATCCTGATGCCATGACCTCCACGTCTGGCACTCCCCACTTCTGGCAGATTGTCTGAAAAAACTTGTGGATGCAGAGACCACTCCCCCGGCGACAGGGTTTGGCGACTTAGGAAGTACGCCTGCAGGTTGTCCACCTCGGGAATGAATGTCGCCGATATGCAGGGTACATAAACCTCTGCCCACCAAAAAACCAAGCTCGTCTCACTCTGAGTGGCTTGACTCTTGGTTCCCCCTTGGTGGTTCACCTATATGCCACCGCTGTGGCCTTGTCTGAATGACTTCTCACCGAGGACCCCTGTAATCTGGATGTCTATGCCAGGAGGGCTAGCTGAGCCGCTCAGAACTCCCAGACCTTGATGGGCAGCTGCCTCTCCGCCTCTGCCCAAGTTCCCTGGCGAGTGAACTTGTTCAAGACCGCTCTCCAGCCTTCCAGACCACTGGGCAGAACCAAGCTGCTAGAATTGCTGCCTGTAGGACACGAGCGTGGAAGCGTGTGGTATTGCCTCGAACATGGCCATCGCATACATAGGCGAATAGTTGGCTCTTTTTTGCTTAGAACCAACTGAATCAATCTCTTGATAGCCTCGACCTTTACCAGGGGCAGGAACATCCATCTTCTGTTCTGTGTCTAATCTCGTGCCGAGATATTCCAACTGCTTTGTAGGTTGAAATGCTGATCTTTCCCCGGTTTAGGACTCAGCCGAACCTCTCGAGGTACTGAACCATGAGGGCTACTACGCATTCACCAAGGAAGCGAGTGATCTTATGATTAAGAGGTCGTCCAGGTATGCTAGGACCGAGATCCCTTGGATCCTTTGGACTGACTAGAATAGGAGCTAGGACCTTCGTGAATACCCGGGGGCCGTAGCCAGCCCGAAGGGGGGCGCCACAAATTGGAAGTGACGCTGTATCACTGCGAAGCGTAAAAACAAAAATATTTGATGTGGCTGAAAGACCTGGTACATGAAGGTAACCCTCCTTTATGTCTATAGAAGCCCGATCCTTCTGGAGTGTGGCGGCTGCTGGCCAAACGGATTCTATCCGGAAAGAGCGAACCCTTAGGTAAGCATTTAAACCTTTTAGGTCCAAAATTGGTCTGACATTGCCGATGAGCCTTGGTATGACAAACAGATTGGAATAGAAACCTAGCCCCTGTTCTTGGGCTGGTACCTCTACCATTATGCCCTGGTAAAGCAGGTGATCCAATGCTGCCCGCATTGAGGCCTTCCTTGTGGAGGAAATTTTAGAGATTCTAATCTGTAGCCTGCGGCCACAGATGATCGGACCCCCTCTGTCGGGGACCGATCCCCAGAGGCCTGTCCTTGCGATCCATTGTTAAAAGTTTGATCGCGCAGGAGGACCGTACTGCCTGAAATTTGAGGGCCCTGGAACCGGGGGGAGCTGCCCTTTTAAACGCAGGACCCCGGAACTTCCTTTGACTGGTAAAAGGGTACTTTTGCCACTTGAAACAGTCTGAATGTATTTATCCAGATCTTTCCATGGAAGGGCAAACCTGCCAGCAGTCTTTTACATGGGGCTCGGCCGCCCAGTTCTTCAACCAAAAGAGCCTTCTCATATGCACTAAAAATAGTGACAACGAGACGCCTGCTGGATGGAGTCCTTTTTATAGCCTCTACGCAAAGCACAGAGCTCTGGGAATATCCAATAACTCCTCTGCCTATCGTGCAGGGATGTCTAAGCATCTGTTTTGTCTGGTTCCTTAATGCCTGAAAAAAACTCCAATTGTAGCCACTGCTGGCTGTAGCCAGGGATGCTGGAAAAAGTGTCTCTAAACGTTTATCGACCGGGACCTTAAAAATTGGTATGTTTCCCCTTAGGCCAGTTAATGATTTATTCACCCATGAGATGGCTGCGTCCACCGTTGGGAGCGCCCCCTTTCTTTAGAAAAATTTATTTTCCATAGGGTAAATAACAGAAAACCTTCCAGGTGGTCTCCCATCCAGGCACTAACCAGGCCCTACCCTGCTTAGCCTCCGAGATCAGACGAGATCGGGCGCTTTCCGGGAGATGCGGCCTCAAGGACCTCACGGGTAGTTGAAAAGCAGTGCCTGAACCGGGACCTGAACCCTGGACCCTCAGATCAAAAGTCGATGCTCTACCAACTGAGCCATCCGGGCCCCTTTTAAAGAGCACTTGGTCAGGGGAAAGAGTGCCTGCAAGCACAAATATTTCCTGGCAGACGTGCATAAAGACTACCCTTTCGTCAGCTTTAGGCGGCAGAAAAAATTCTGTCCGGTCGTCCCAATCCTGGAAAAACCAATTCCTCTAACAGAGGATGGGCCAGAAAAGCTGCGTTGCTTAAAGGCGCTTTTAAAAGAACCCAAAGAGGATACCGCAGGAACCTGAGGCTCTGGAAATGGCAAATTGAATGCCAAGCGGACCATGTCTGTCAAAGACTGGACCCACAGACTCTCCGCCTGGGAGGGTGAAAACGATTCTACCGTGGTAGATCCTCTAGGTTCTGTCCCTTTTGGCGATGGGATCTAGTCCGCTTCTTGCCAGAAAAAGAGCCAGCGATCATAGCTGTTAACCTCTTTTCTCTAGCCCCCTAGGGTGACGGCTAGCATCTCCTCTGTGATAACACAGGGTTGGGCCGACCTGGGCCAGCCTCAGCACCAGACCCCCTTAATGGCTTATCCAGGGTGACCCCTATAGGAATAACCTGTGGGGAAAGTATTGGCATATTATCAGAACCAGAGGAGGAACCCCCTTTGTCTTTGCCTTTTCTCTTTATTTTTATTTATTTATTTATTTTTTTGTGTTTTGATCCTGAACCCTTGGAAGCCATAATACAAAACCGAAGGACTCCGCTTACAACAACAGACTGTTATAGCCAGGAGTACAAAAAAATAAGGTTTTAGGGGACAATAGGATCACTAATGCCCCAAAAACGGTGGGGCTCAGTATGTTTTCTTTTATATATTATTCACCACATACAGCCCCACCCCAACATGTTTGCCAGCATTCAACCTGTTGCCAAGGGGATTTTGGCTTAACAAAAAGTATTGGAGCTGACTCCAGTATGTAGTACCCCTTCTCGCCACCGGGAGTCACTGTGCTGCCAGCTCTACGTCCTCTCTCCTCTCCAGCTCAGCTCTGAACTGAGCTAAGAACGCGCCTGCTGTGTATAACAGCAATTAAAGGCACGCCCACTCTACACTGCAGTCACACTCCCCGCCCCCCCCCCCCCCCTCCCAACGGCGCGAAAATTTTCTATATGCATGCGCGCGTGCACGCGACTGTCGGGGGAGGAGAGCCCAGGAGGAGACGCACTCTGGAGCCCAGGAATGCTGGCTGGAGGACGCATCAGGCGGCAGATTTGAATCCCGGCAAGGTAAGGCTAACACAGGCCCCTAAGGAGTCCCTTTAGCCTAGAGACAGATCTTTTTTTTTTTTTTTTTTTTTAAAAAGATCTTCAACCAGCGAGCAGCAGGTAGCTAGCAAACATACATAGATAGGTAGGGGGATCAAGTTATGGGGGAAACATTTCAGGGCATCCTGTCTATCAGACATAGTGACCATGGTGCCAATGCAGAGCATACTCAGGCTACCCCCCTTAAGATCTCCCTGGAGAGCCTGCTGTCGAACCAAGTCCCGCAGGCTCCCCTCTTACCTGCTCCATGCCGCAGGACGTTTTGCAAAACGGTCCAATCTTCTCCCATCTCCGTGGGTACGTAGTAGACCTTCAGGCCCTGGGGTCCTATGAAGGTACCCACTGTCCTGGACCTATATAGCACCCTGGCAAACAGGAACTTATGGTCTTTACAAACTCCAAGTCCTGGGCCCAGGGTCCAGCCCTCCAAAGAGGAGCATTATAGGCAAAACCCCACGGTTTGGGGCCCGGGTACTGTCCACTTTGGCACTGAGGCTCCTTGGACAGATCCGTTAGCCCGCCCTTAATCCCAAGGATGTGGAGCAAAGCTATTCCGTGACCAACACCTAAGACACTGGCGAAAAAAAAAAACTGAGGGACTCCCTCTAGGGGAGGGGGTTATATAGGGAGGGACTTCCTGTTTGTTTGAGATTGCCAGTGTCCACACCTGAAGGTACTCCATATAACCCATATAGTAATGAATATGCCGCTCTGTGTCCCGTGATGTACGAGAAAGAAACTATGTTTTTTCTTTGCCTGTTGAGGGGGGGGGGAAGAGAGTGGATTATAGGGCATTGTCATGACTATGCTTGTCTCTCTCTGTTTCTTCTATCTCAGCCCTCCTAGGTCTGACCAATGTCACAGAGTGACGCGGTCGCAGCGGATCCTCCAAATCACACCACCGGCAATCACCTTCTAGACACCATAGTTCTTCTAAATCTACGTTCCAGTAAAAACACGTCCGACCTCCCCTCATCTCACAGTAAGAGGTCAGAGAGATGTTGTTGGGGATGCAAGGCTCCAGTACCTGCTAGCCAATCCCTTTGCGATCGCTGTTTTTTCAAGGGCAGCCAATGAAAGGGAAGGTGCAGATGAACACCTAGAAGCTTTGGTTAAACGGGTCGTGGACAAGTCGCTACAGGAGAGAGATGCTAGAGTGCAGCATGATTCCCCCCCAGACCCAATGGTTCCCTTGTTGGATCAGGTACAAACGTATGAGACTTTTGAAGTCGCTCAAACCAGTCATCCTCAGCTCCCCCCTCAGAGAGTGGGTCAGAAGTGGATAATACAGGAATAGGCTTTGATTATGCCCTAGTTCCTGCTTTAGTGAAAGCAGTCAATGAAGTTTTGAATTTGGAAGATCCAATTATCTCTCCTCCCAAACAAAGGAAACTCTTTAAAACAGCTCAATAAGGAGCGACATTATTTTCCGTTTGTCTCTGAAATATGGTGCAATTATCTGTCAGAAGAATGTGGGTAAACCTGATAAGAAAAGCTCTATGCAGTCAAAAATTGCAAAGTTGTATCCTTTTAAAAGAGGAAGACATGAAGCATCTCGACTCTGCTCCATTGATCGATGCGGCTTTGATGCGGCTGGTGAATATATGTAACCCTTCCCTTGGAAGATACAGTTTCTTTCAAAGATCCTCTAGAGAGACGGATTGATTCAGACCTGAAGAGAATCTACCTGACAGCAGGAGGATCAGTCTGTAAACCAATTTTGGCTTTAGCGGCTATCTCAAAAGCACTAGAGGCATGGTCAGATAATGTAAATGACTCCCTCAGTAGTATTTCTGAAGAAATGGCCAGGATCTCTCCTATTCAGGAAATCAGGCTAGCATCGGCTTTTCTGGGGGAGGCCTCTATCGATGTTATTCGCCTAGTGGCCCGAGTAATGTTGTCAGCGGTTACTGCTCGCCGTGCTTTATGGCTTCGCCCCTGGTCGGCGGATCCAGCTTCAAAGCAAGCGTGGTGCCGCATTCCTTTTGAGGGTACCTCTCTCTTTGGCAATAAACTTGATAGTGCCATTTCTCTCGGCCACAGGCGGTAAGTCGGGGTTCCTCCCTCAAGATAGGCGTTCATATAATCAGAAACGCACTTTTTTCAGACCACAGAATACAGACCGTGCTAGGGAGGCACGCAGCTACAGGCCTGGGCGTGAATTTTCAAGGTCCTGGAAATCCAGACAATCTTCTTTCAGGAAGCAATCTAAGAGTACTCCTTTCTTCTAGCAATCAGGAGTCTACCAAGCCTTTTTGAAATTGGGCCCGCCCAAGCGTTTCAGGTGGGAGCTCGCCTCCTCCACTTTCGGCATGTTTGGGCGGCCTCAATTCAAGACTTTTGGACCATCAAGACGGTCTCCTCAGGCCACACCTGGGTCTTCAACAACAGACCCAGGCTCAGATTTATACCTACAAATCTTCCATGTATAGAAGAGAAGAAGCAAATACTTTTAACTTACGTAAGCTCTTTATTAACTCAAGGCGCAATCATTACTGTTCCAGAGGGCGAACGAGGCGAGGGCATGTACTCCCCCTTGTTCTTGGTACAAAAAAAGAACGGTACATGGAGACCAGTGATAGACCTGACTCATCTCAATCGATACATTCGGAAAGAAAAATTCAAGATGGAGTCACTGTTGACAATCCAGCAGTCGGTCCATCCAGGAGACTGGCTAGCGTCGGTAGACCTGAAAGATGCATACTTTCATATCCCAGTGGCGGCAGACTATCAAAAGTACCTCCGCTTTGCGGTAGGCAATCAACATTTACAGTTCACCTGCCTACCGTTTGGTCTCAAGACGTCACCTCGGGTATTCTCCAAAGTTCTGTTAGCCATTGTGGCTCTCCTTCGTGTAAGAGGAGTTTGTCTTCATCATTACCTGGACGACCTCTTACTTCTTGCTCAGGACAAAGTTCAACTCCTGGAACACAGAGACCTAGTAATTACCACTCTCCAAGAATTCGGGTGGCTATTGAATTTAGAGAAGAGCCACCTTGTTCCAACACAAACCCTGGTGTTTCTAGGTGCCCTCTTCAACACAATAGAAGGCACCATTTCATTGCCCGAAGAGAAAATTACTACAGTCCGGGACAGTATACGCGAAACACTCGCTGCTCCTCACCTATCTGCTCTTCAATGTCTGAAGGTGATCGGCACCATGACAGCTACCATTCCGATGGTGAAGTGGGCTCAGTGGCACTCTCGCCCATTCCAAAAAGGGTTTCTTCAGCAATGGGACTCTCCCAGCAAGAGTCAACGCATCATGCTCACTCAATCCATGAGAGAATCTCTTCTATGGTGGCTTCAGGGGAAGAATCTCCGCAATTGTCATTCGATCCATCCCATCACTTGGGTTACAATAACCTCAGATGCCAGCATTCAGGGCTGGGGCGCTCACTGCTTGACAGAGATAGCCCAAGGCAGGTGGAGCACACCTTCTCGAGGAACTGTATCCAACATACTGGAGTTGCGAGCTGCATTTCAGGCACTCAAGACCTTCCGCCATTTATTGACAGGCTCCTCTGTAATGATCAGGCTGGACAACACAACCGCTGTGTTGCATACATAAGGAAGCAGGGTGGAACCCGCAGCTGGTCCTTACTCCGAGAAGTGGAGCCAATTATGAGTTGGGCTCAGAAGAACCTAGCCAACATCTCGGCAGTTTACATTCCGGGGTCCAGAATGTTCAAGCAGACTTCCTATCACGAGTCCAGTTAGACAACAACGAATGGTCCCTGCACATAGACGTGTTCAATTGGCTTCTGACTCTGGGAGTGTCCCCAGAAGTGGATCTGTTTGCATCCCCATGCAACCACAAATTGACAAAGTATTATGCGAGGCTTCGAGATCCCCAAGCCTATGGGATAGACGCTCTCACAGATCAATGGAAATTCAGCAAAGCATATGCCTTTCCCCCAGTACCTGTGATCCTTCAATTTCTTCGCCGTCTCAGATCAGAGGATGTAGAAGTCCTAGCAGTAATCCCATTTTGGCCCAACAGGCCATGGTTCTCCCTACTAACGCTTCTCAGTTACCGGGACTCAATACCTCTTCCCCTCAGACGGGATCTCCTCTCTCAGGGCACAACGCTGCACCCTTTGCCCAGCTCATCTGCACCTCAGGGTGTGGTTCTTGAGAGGGAAAGGCTTGAAGCATTAGGATGTCCAGAAGAAGCCATTTCAACTCTTCTTAATGCTAGGAGAAAGAGTACCAACAAAGTCTATGAGCGTATCTGGTCAAGGTTTACAGATCACATGTCTTCCAGAGGAAAATCTTACAGTTCCCCAGGTAGTCCAAGACATACTTAGTTTTTTACAAACAGGTTTGGACTTACCTTTAGCAGTCAGTTCTCTTCGAGTGCAAATCTCAGCCATCTCTGCATTCACTGGAATTTCTTGGGCCAATCATCCTTTGGTTCGCCAGTTTTTTAAGGGTGCCATCCGGCTTAGACCCCAAAGAAAACCAAGGTTCCCTAAATGGGATCTACCTCTTGTCCTGGACTATCTTACCACAATCAGCTCTGATCCGGATAAACCACTATCAGCTAAGGATCTTACTCTCAAAACCGTCTTTCTAGTGGCAGTCACTTCGGCTAAAAGAGTCTCTGACATTAGAAATTTAGGTTCAAAAGAACCATTCTTAACCTTCTTTCCAGATAGAGCAGTATTAATCCCTATGCTGGGCTCAAATCCTAAAGTTACATCCATTTTCCATGAAAATCAGGAAATTGTACTGCCCACTTTTGGATTATCTGAAGATCAAACTGTTCATTCCCTTGATGTGGGTCACACATTAGGTCAATATCTGGAAATGACAAATCCTTTCAGGAAAACAGATTTTCTTTTCATTCTTCTTCACGGAAAGAACAAAGGAAAACGGGCCTCAATCAGGTCTATTTCAGCTTGGATAGTTCAGACCATCCAGAGGGCATACGAAGCCAAGGGCATGGCTCCTCCAGAGGCAGTAACTGCACACTCAACTCGGAGCATTTCGACTTCTTGGGCAGCCTCACGTCATGTCGCACCTGAAGTTATATGTAGAGCGGCTTCATGGTCGTCAATCAATACTTTTGTTTCTCACTATTGTGTCGAGCCGGCTGCTTTATCTTCGCTAAATTTTGGTTTACAAGTGCTGTCAGTTGACAGTGTTAAATAAACTTATTTTCTTGCCTCAGCATTTTTGCCCGCCCGGGTGTGTTTGGCGAGTTATTTCCCACACGTATGCTGCCATGGAGCCAGTCAGGAAAAAGGAAAATTTATTGTCAAATACTTACCGTAATTTTCCTTTCCTGATAGGCTCCATGGCAGCAGGAGTCCCTCCCAATGCTTGGAGTCGGCTAGTTACGGAACACGGCTGAGAGCCCACAGCTGAAATTTATAGGGAGGGGTCCTATTGGGTAGTTATGGAGGCGGAGCCTACCCACACGTATGCTGCCATGGAGCCTATCAGGAAAGGAAAATTACGGTAAGTATTTGACAATAAATTTTCCTTTTTTTTTATATATTTTTTTCTTTTATTTTTTATTAAAGGGCCAATTTTTTTTCTTTTATTTTTTTTAGAGGTCCGGAGTTTCCACAGGGGCCCAGAGGCCCCCAGGGCACCGGATGGCAACCCCCTTTTTTTATTTATTTTCTATAAAAAAATATATATATTTTTAATATATTTTTATTTTATTTTTTATTAAAGGGCCATTTTTTTAGGGGTCTAGGGGCCCGTAGGCCACCAGGGCCCCAGACGGCAACCCCCTCTTTTATTTATTTTTTTATAAAAAAAAATTATAAAAAAAAAAAACATTAATATATTTTTATTTTATTTTTTATTAAAGGGCCAATTTTTTTTCTTTTATTTTTTTAGAGGTCCGGAGTTCCCCAGGGGCCCGGAGGCCACCAGGGCCCCAGGTGGCAAGCCCTTTTTTTCTTTTTTTTTATAAAAAAATATACTTTTTTATAAAAAAAATATATTTTTTTAATATATTTTTTCTTTTATTTTTTATTAAAGGGCCAATTTTTTTTCTTTTTTTTTTAGAGGTCCGGAGTTTCCACAGGGTCCGGAGGCCCCCAGGGCACTGGATGGCAACCCCCCTTTTTTTTATTTATTTTCTATAAAAAAATATATATATATTTTTTAATATATTTTTATTTTATTTTTTTATCAAAGGACCATTTTTTTAGGGGTCTAGGGGCCCGTAGGCCACCAGGGCCCCAGGTGGCAACCCCCTCGTTTTTATTTATTTTTTTTATAAAAAAAAATTTTTATATAAAAGAATATATATTTTTAATATATTTTTCTTTTATTTTTTATTAAAGGGCCATTTTTTTTTCTCTTATTTTTTTAGAGGTCCACAGGGACCTGGAGATCCCCAGGGCCCCAGATGACAATCCCCCTTTTTTTTTATAAAAAAAATTATATTTTTTATATATTTTTTTATTTATTTTATTTATATATATATATATATATATATATATATATATATATATATATATATATATATATATATATATATATATATATATATATATATATATATATAATTTATTATTAAAGGGCCCAGAGATCCCCAGGGCCTTTTTAATATATAGATGTATTTTTATTAAAGGGCTCAGAGGTCCCCAGGGCCCCATGTGTCAAACCCCCTTTTTTTTATAATTGTATTTTTTATTTTTGTTTATATATTTTTTTATATTTTTATTTTTTATTAAAGGGCCCAGAGGTCCCCAGGGCCCTGGAAGGCAACCCCCTTGTTTTTTTTATATATATAAATGTTTATTTCTTTTTTATATATATATTTTTTTATTACTTTTTTTATTTTTAAAAGGGCCCAGAGGTTTCTTTTTATTAAAGGGCCCAGAGGTCCCGAATGGAAAGCCCCCTTTTTTTTGTAATTTCCTTTTATATAAAAAAAAATAAGGTCCCCGGGGCCCCAGTTGGCAACCACCCTTTTTTAAAATATATATATATATATATATTTATTTTTTCTCTCTTTTTTTCTTTTTATCAAAGGGAACAGAGGTCCCCAGGGCCCCGGATGGCTACCCCCCTCTTTTATATATATTTTTCTCCCGCTTCTCAATTTCATGCGGCAGCACCCCCCCCCCCCGGTTCTCTGCTCCAGGGGGCCCATGCCTGAAGCTGTGTAAGGGGCCCCAAAATTCTTGATGGCGGCCCTGCCTGGGCTACAGAAAAACAGACCTGGTCTGTTACTCAGTGGTCCAAAGTCCTCTTTTCTGATGAGAGCAAATTTTGCATCTCATTTGGAAACCAAGGACCAGAGTGTGGAGTAAGAAAGGAGAGGCACACACTGCAAGATGCTTGAAGTCCAGTGTGAAGTTTCCACAGTCTGTGTTGATTTGGGGAGCCATGTCATCTGCTGGTGTTGGTCCACTGTGCTTCATTAAGTCCGGGGTCAATGCAGCCATTTACCAGGAGATTTTGGAGCACTTCATGCTTCCTTCCACAGACAAGCTCTATGGGGATGCTGACCTATTTTTCCAGCAGGACTTGGCACCTGCCCACACTGCCAGAAGCACCAATACCTGGTTCAATGACCGTGGGATTACTGTGCTTGATTGGCCAGCAAACTCTCCTGACCTGAACTTCAGAAAGAATCTATGGGCATCTATGGGGCATTGCTGATGAGCTGAATATAGAAGAGCTGAAGGTCGCTATTGAAGCATCCTGGTCTTCCATAACACCTCAGCAGTGCCACAGGCTGATAGCTTCCATGCCACTCCGCATTGAGGCAGTATTGCTGTAAAAGGGGCCCAAACCAAGTACTGAGTACATATGCATGCCTATACTTTTCAGAGGTCCGATATTGTTCTATGTACAATCCTTGTTTTATTGATTGCATGTAATATTCCAATTTTCTGAGATTGTGGATTTGGTGTTTTTCATGAGCTATAAGCCATAATCATCACAATTATGACAAATCACGGCTTGAACTATCTTGCTTTGCATGTAATGAGTCTATCTCATATATTAGTTTCACCTTTTAAGTTGCATTAATGAAATAAATGAACTTTTGCACGATATTCAAATTTTTCGAGGATCACCTGCTGTATGGTCAAAGGGTACAGCAAGGTGTATTCCTTTGGAAGGTACTTTTGATGTCTGGAGGTACGAGACTCCAGAAAAAAATACTTTAGAGGTAAATTAGCTGTTTCTTCAGAAATAATGTAATGTAATGATGAGTGGGTTGGATGTGTAGTACATGCTTGTTTGGTTAAAATTCTCCCACCTGTTTCTCAACTTTGTGTGACTGGCCCATGCAAGGTTTGGCGCTACTCTTGTGTTTTTCCTTATTATATTTTTTCTATTGTTTAAAACAGTGAAGGCAGCATTCTGTCTGGTTTTTATTTTTGCTTTGTTTGGTTTTGTTAAGTAGCATGGAAACTATGAAATATCTCTCTCACATTTGTATCTAAATATTAGTCTCATGTTTTAGCCTTCTCATTGTTTGTATGTAGTATTATGTTAGAACCCACCGCGGCGGCCCTCCTACGCATTGTGGCCATTGTATTTTTGTAGGAACGTGAAACTAAGCGTTACAGAGGGTTTTGTTGTGTTGTCAGTTTTAAGGAATGTCAGTGACCATTTACCAAGGTACACGAATGTTGTATTGTTGACCTTTCTTTGTAGGTTAAAGATAAAGGATAGAGTAATAACTCTTGTTTATAAGTATCTTTTTCAGGTCCAGTGAGCTCCTGAATGTGTATGTACATATAAAGCAGGTGTATGTAGATAACTGTACTCACGCATAAGTTTCATTGTTTCTGTTTCATTGTTTTTTTTCTCTGCACCATTCTAAACCCTGTGGCCCAGATTCAGGTACATCTGCGCATTATTGGACCGGCGTAGCGCACCGCCTTTACGTTAGACTTGCGCAATTTTGCCGCGTAATCACCCTATTCTCGTAGCTTTTGCGCAGGAAATTGCGCATGCGTAACGTTTTTTCAGAGGCGTAAGGAGGAGTAATACAAATTGGGAAGGACGTGGGCGTGTTACATTGAAATGACCTGTGACCCCATGCAAATGTAGGGCCGGCCGGCTCGCGCATGCGCGCTTGAAGGAGACCATGGTCAGCTCTGCTGTGCGCATGCTCACAACTCGGGAGCGGCGCAATCAGTGAAATTGGAAATAGACTAGGGCAACTTTATGAACTACGCAAACAGCATAAATAGACAGACACAAACGCACTTCCTTTGCAAAAGTACATCCCTTTGTATCCCTCCCTATACAGCAAGGTGCTTTTGTTTGTTTGTGACGTGTCTTTGAGATATTTGGGGACTGTTTTGCAGAGTGATTTTTGTCTTTTATGTGTTTTCTTTGTTGTTATTTTGTTTAAATTATATTTTTGCTGGGCATTTTTTATTTTTGCTCGTCATTTATTTAATTTTTTTGGTTCTGTTTGTGTATGATTTTGGAATGTGGGGGTGATATTCCTGCGGGAAAAGGGGTGTCACCCTCATTTGTGGTGGAGAAGTGATCCCCAGGTCCGTGTGAATGGTGTATGAATGTACAGTGACATAATTGGAGCCGTGGCATGGCGTTGCAGCTCACAAGACCTGCATGGTGGGCTTGTGCCAATCCAATGTGATGAGGATGTGGGGTGTGTGTGCTAGGGACCACAGTGGTGTGCATGCATGCATTCTCATTGTGCCATGATTAATGTGTGTGTTTAACGTGCAAAGATGCATAATGTGAGCTGGCATGAGATGGGGTCATGAGATGGGGTCATGAGATGGGGTACCAGTGCATATGCAGAGTCACCTTGAAGGGAAAAGACAGAAGGATGTTAGTCATGCATGTGCCACTTGTGAGGTGTGCATCACGGGAGGGGATAGTCATGCCTGACTCCCATGTCACTCACCAACCAGCCAGCTGTCCCCATACATGTTCTGTTCGAAATCTGTGGGGATGGGGCTCTGATTGTATATGTAGCTGTCATGGGTGTCATGGGTAGTGTCATGTGTTGGGCTGCTGATGTCCTCCTGCAAGGTTGTGGTAATTCCATGATGGCATGAGGGGTGAATCTGAAGATGCGAGACACCTCAGAATCACTCATGCCAAAGATGTCTATGCGTGTGTGATATATCAAGTGAAGAGTGAGGGGCTTGTATCAGATAAGAATATTGTATTAGATTAGATTAAATTGTAAATTTTATATAAGCAAATAAAAAAAAAAAAAAAACATCTCCCGTGCCCTCCTTAGTGCCCTCCTCAGTGCCCTCCTCCTTCTTTGTTCATCTAAAGTCAGTAGTATAGCTATGCGCGACGATGCCCCTGGCATGTTGGCATACAGATTGTTGTGCAACACGTGTGACTGCTGAACTCCTCACTAACAGTGTTGCTTTATCTGACAAGTAGACTTTTTTTCTCTTTTTAGACCAGCTTTTATATGCTCTAATTTTAGACAGGACATTTTGCTGTTGCGCACACTGCGTCGCCTGCGCTGCCCCAACGTTGTTTTGTGGATCACCGTAAGTCCCTCATTAGCATATTTGACTAGCAAATCAATGGTGTGTCTAGCGCACTTTTGCGCGGAAGGATGCGCCAGTCTAACGAAATTACGCGGGACAAAATTTTTTTTCCACGTATCTCGTTCTGGGGATGCCGCGCAACGAAACGCACGCGCACATTTAGACTTACGCACGCGCATCTCCTGTTGCGCAGGCGTAAACGCTCTGTGAATCTGGGCCTGTGTCTCTTCTTCTTATTGTAATGAGGAAGAAAAGGGGGGGGGGGGAGATATAGTGAGAATGACAATTTTGATTATGGTAAGAAGTATCGGTATCATTACCGAGCATTTTCCGAGTACTTGTACTCGGGGGGAAATGCTCTGATGCTTCACCCGATACCTGGGGGCAGTCAGGTATCAGGTGGTGGGGGGAGTTACAAGTCTTCTCCCCGTGCTGTCTTCTCCCTGTGCTGTCTTCTCCATGTGCTGTCTTCTCCCCCTCCGTGCCGCTCTCCCCCCCCTGTGCTGTCTTCTCCCCCTCTGTGCTGCTCTCCCCCGTGCTGTTTTCTCCCCTGCGTGCCGCTCTTCCCCCGTGCTGTCTTCTCCCCCTCCATGCCGCTCTCTCCCCGTGCTGTCTTGTCCGCCTGTGATGTCTTGTACCCCCTGTGATGTCTTGTCCCCCCCGATGTCTTCTTCCCCCGTGCTGTCTTCTCCCCCTCTGTGCCGCTCTCCCCCGTGCAGTCTTCTCCCCGTCCATGCCGTCTTCTCCCCCCTCCATGCCGCTCTCCCCCTCAATTTGTCAGGATGGAGAGCGGAAGTAGGAGCCGCTAAACCCGGCTCCTACCTTTTACGAATGGACAGAGTCAGTGATTACTGACTCTGTCCATTCACATAACTGAGCATCGTAACCTGTGTTTACGAATCCTCAGTTTCTGAATAGAGAGAAGCTTCTCTCCATTCATTTCAGCTGAGGCTGCAGAGAAAGGGACTGGGGAATCTGTGTCCTTAGTACCCTTCTCTGTCTTAAAGGAGAGATGTCAGAGGTCTGTTAAGACCCCTGATATCTCACCAAAGCCCCCCCCCCCCCAACAGGGCTGATTAAAAAAAAATGCAATAAATAATTTAAAAAATAAAATGTAAATAATAATAATAAAAAAAAAACACACTGACAATTGGACCGTAAAGAGAGACTAATTTCCAGGTGTAAGAATAAGATGAAGATTCATCGAGGGACACATGGGTGCATATGACAAAGAGGAGGGGCTGTTGTGGAAATGTTTACTGTATTAATATATGTTGTCAGATGTCCCCCAGTATCAGTTTTGCTGCAATACGCTCATGCGAGCGTATTCGCACATACAGACGTCGGTGGTTGTGGAAACCTTCCTGATTGCCCTTGAAGGGATGTTCGCTTATGCCTCACCAAGAGACTGGCCACCTAATAGCGACTGCATCTGTGCTCCTAGCAAACAGATCTGTGTACATGGGAACACTAGCATAACCGTACAAAATTATGGCTCGCTGAGCCTTGGTAGAGTATGGTTCACACCAATGATAGTGGTGGGAATGTGAACACTTTGTGTAAACTACAAACATAGTTCTGATCACAATGTGAGGCACACCACTGTTTGCACACATCACTACTGGATATCTATTTAAATATATACACGTTGTTTGAAGGTATACAAGTGTCTAATTGACTGATTGTGAAGCCACCATCCTCTTTTGTAATTCCCTGTGTTACACCATAAATAAACAAGACTTGCCATTGTTAGTCAGGATTTTGCTAAGCCTAACGTGATATCAGCATCTGTGTTATTTGGAGATATAAAAGCACGCTTTCCCTGCATTATACAAGAGAGCTATGACTGTGATTTTCAGCGCAATGGAATTATTTGCTTATAGGCGAAGCATATAAAATCCACTACAGGTAAACACTCTGGCCCAGATTCACAGAGCGATTACGCCTGTCTAACTGGTGTTAGACTGGAGTACTTTCGACTTACGCGCGTTTTTTAGCTAGTCGAAATCCTCAAACCATGAAAAGACACCTGCGGGCTTCAATTCGACTGGATTACGTGTTAGTACGCCTTCAGATCTACGCTGCAAGAAAATTGCGGCCACTGGGCGGACTTCCTGTTGTTTTTCGCCGTCGGGGTATGCTAATGAGCTTTTGCCTGCAATCCACGAAATTTCGCACTTCAAACGCAATCTCTTACGGCACCTTTAGTCATCTTTTTTTTGCGTATCACTATACCAGCCTTTTACCTCCTCTAATATTAGACAGCCCATGTTAAGTATGGCCGTCGTTCCCGCGCGTCGAATATCAACGTCTTCCGACGTCTTTTATTATTTTTAAACGTAAGTCGTCCGGGAATAGAAATGTACGTAAACGCCGCTACTCAAACAACGAATGACGTCACGACGTGATTTCGCGCAATGCACGGCGGGAAATTTCTGAACAGAGCATGCGCAGTTCGATCGCCGCGGGGACGCGCTTAATTTAAATGCTTCACGCCCCCTAATCACGTATTTCGATTGCGCGGCGAGAAATAGACTACGACACCGTAGCGTACGCGCAAAAAACTATCAGAATTCGGTGTAAAGCCTGGTGAAATACGGCAGCGTAGCGTATTTCGATTACGAGCGCAGAATATTACATCTATGTGAATCTGGGCCTCTGCTTTTAATGCCTGTAAACACCTATGTGTGAATGGACTCACTGAGAATAAATTACAAGCAGAAAAAAAGAAGGAAAATGCCTGTAAAAGTTGAATTTTGAATCTTTTAAGCCCTATGTGCATGAGCCTTAACAAATAATTCCAGGCATTGGCGTGTTATACATAGTTACTCTGGTCCAGCTTGGGCCAATGTAACCCTGGTTATGTCATACCTGGCTGATACCCCGGGAAGCTGGTGACATTGTCACCCCGGGAAGCTGGTGATATCAGCTAGACTTAAAATAATTTTACTGTATATGATCAGGCAGTGATTGTGATTGGTTGCTAGAGGTTACAGCACACATTACGGCTCACTGATTAGTTGCTAGAGGTTACAGCACATGATTTCTTCTTGTTGATTGGTTGCTAGAGATTACTGTACAGTAATACTGCTCACTGATTGGTTGCTAGAGGTTACAGCACATCATCTCTTCACTACAGAGGGGCATGATATGCATATGCATGCCACCTTTATCTACATATGATTGCTGCCGCCCTCAGCTATTTACATATGAATGACACCACTATTTTCATATGAATGCTCCAGTTATTTACATATGAATGGTGGTTATTTACATGTAAACACAGGGTCTGCGGATGAGTCATCTGTACACAACAGTAGGGCAGAGCTGAGCAGCATTAGAAGCAGCACTTCACACTGAGATATCAGGACACAGCACATGACTAAAACTTCAGGGGACAAGGGAATTTAAACTGGAATAGTTGGAAAGTATGAGGCATCTGCTTTGGGCCCCCAACAATGACAGGGGCCAGGGAAGCTGCCCCTTTTGCGGCCCTGCAAGTATGTTGTTCCAATCTAAATCAATGTAACTATGAAAGAAATATCATACCTATAGTTCAGTTTTAGGGCAGCCTGTTGTTCTTTATGAATAGGCTGCCTATGCTCCACAATGCACAACAAATCCAGACCTGGATTGTTTTCTCCATGTACCATATCACAACATATTTGCATTGGGTGCGTTTACAAATTACTTGTTTGGTAAAACATATGTTATTGTGCATTACTGCAATTGTAGGTGTGAAACTTGCCTTTAAAACAATCCTCTATAGCCTATATGCAATATACAATGCTTTGCAGAAATCATTTACTGAGCTGCCAGTGTGTTTGTTTAAAAATAAATGGTCATGCTTAGGGGTTGTGGTAACAGGGTGTCTTGTTGCAGGAAAGACTAGTTTCTTGGGATCCAAAATAGTGTTTCTACATCATGTACTGATTATTGAATATTGTTTTTCCTGAAAAACATAAAAGCAAAAGCATTCGCTTAAAGGGGTTGTAAAGGATTTTTTTTCCATAATAAGCATCCTTTACCTGCAGACATTCCTCTTTTCACTTCCTCATTGTTTGTTTTTGCTCAGAAGATTCTCTATTTCTTCTCTGTTCTGTTCACTTCCTGCTTGTCTGATTGTTACTCACCACTGTGAAGAGAGGCTTTACTGCGGTGGTCAGTGACGTGCTCGCTCCCCCATCTGTGCGGCAGGACGCTCTCTACGTGTTAGAGACTTCAAGGAGGTGTGAATTACTGGGCGTGCCGCAATGCATACTAGGAAATGTAGTTCTTACATGAATGAGCGCTGCAAACCAGGAAGTGAATGAGGGAACAGAAACTAGAACGCTGGAGGTGATATAGATGAAGGAATTTAATTGGTATTTACTCATTTTTTTTTAACAGAATCATTACACTATTCTGTCTGTCTACCTTGCAGACATTAATTTTAGGCAAAACAAATTCTGTTACAACTCCTTTAATTCCCTCCCTGCACATGAATGAGCTTGCAGACTTTTAAGCTCGATTTACACCTATGCAGGTTGCAGTTTGCATATTCCAGGTGCATTTAGCATTTTTTAATACATGTTTTTGATACATTGAAGTCTATGGAACCAAAAACCAGAAAAAAGTCCCTGGCTCCTTCCATAAAAGGCACAGATGTGAATGTGACCCATGTTAAAAACGCACAAAAAAATGCATAGGTGTATGTGTTTTGTCGACAACCCAGTATTCAGGGTAAGAGGGTAAAAAAAAATGTAAAGGCGTAAAGTTCCTCTTCAAATAGAATTCCCGTTTTCTCTTATTTGGCTGGTTTACATGTTTGCGCTGGAGTTTCTCGTGTTTTTAGTGCCATGCATATGCACATTAAAGGGACACTAAACTCAGGATTTTTTTGTTTTTAAAATAACAAACATGTTATACTTACCTCCACTGTGCAGTTCGTTTTGCACAGAGTGGCCCGGAAAGCTGTCTTCTGGGTCCTTCAGCAGCTGCCTGGGCTCCTCCTCGCAAAAGCTTTCCATCTTCATGCGAGGGCGCTCGCACGGTGGAAAGCTTTTGCGAGCGCGCTCCCGTGATACAGCGGCGGCCATAGCCGCCAACTGTATCATTCAGCTCCGCCCCCCCGGTGCGCCGCGTCATCCGCTGTGATTGACAGCAGCGCCAGCCAATGGCTGCGCTGCTATCAATCCGCCCAGCCTAGCCAATCAATGGCCAGGCTGGGAACCGAAGAGGGTGACGCGAACGCGCCCGGAAGTTTCTATGGGGCACCCGAGCCGAGACACAGCTCCGTGTGTCCATTCAGACACATAGCCCCAACTGGGCCCCGCTCCCTCTATCCTCATTGACTCACTGATTGCGACAGCAGTCAATAAGGGGTAGCAGAGTCTCTCGTGAAACTTTACTGGATAGAAAGGGGGCTAGGGTAAGTATTAGGCTGCTTTCACACTGAGCAGCACTTTTGCTGCGGTACATTTTTAAACATGTGCTACTTTACAGGCATACTAAGGAGACCCCCTAAGCACTATATTTTAGGGCTGTTACTGATCAAAATTGTTGTGTTCGATTAATCGTTTTTTTTTTTTTTTTTTCGATTAATCGACTAATTTCGATTAATTATAACGCACATACAGATCCAACTACTTTTAGCTGATCTCCTTGCAGGCTGATTCCCAGTGCAGCTACCAACCACTGGAAAAATGGATAGCAGGATACAAAAAACACACAAAGGCAGCGCTCGATGGGAATAGCATTAAAACTTTTATAGTCTTCAAGTAGGTAAAAAAATGAATATTGCACTGGAGATAAAATTGATGTAGCTATATAAGCTGTAAAAATGGTGCGAGTAATACCAAACGGTACCAAAAGGAGTCATAAAAGCATGTAGATAAGTATGATACTGGTATAAAAATGTGTACAACGATACCACTGCTGAATCCAGATGAGGAGATGTTAACATCAGTCCGTTGGCATGTAGATGTCCCATGAAGGGAACTATCACAACTCCCAGTGGATGGCTGTAGAATCCCAGGTTGTTAGAGGGAAGTGATAGAGGAAAGTGTAACAGCCCTTGTGTGTGGCAGATAGTAAGTTCCCCCTGGCATGCAGATATTAAGGCACAGCAAAGGAGCCCTTCAGATGGACACAGCAAGCCCCGCCGGTGTCCGTGACGTCACCGGATCTCTGACGGAACTCCCTGAAGACCCGGAAGCCGGCGAAGAGGTGAGTACAAATAGCTCTACTATATTTAAAGGAATACTTAATTTTTATTGATTCACTTTAAGAATTCTTAAAATCACTGCTGCCAAACAAACGGGCATTTTAACCACTTCCATACCAGGCCTATTTTGGCACTTCTCTCCTACATGCAAAAATCATATTTTTTTTTGTTAGAAAATTACTCAGAACCCTCAAACACTATATACTTTATGTTTTTTTTAGCAGACACCCTAGGGCAGTGATGGCGAACCTTGGCACCCCAGATGTTTTGGAACTACATTTACCATGATGCTCATGCACTCTGCAGTGTAGGTGAGCATCATGGGAAATGTAGTTCCAAAACATCTGGGGTGCCGAGGTTCACCATCACTGCCCTAGGGAATAAAATGCCAGTCATTGCAACATTTTATCTCGCACGGTATTTGCGCAATCATTTTTCAAACGCCTTTTTTTGGGGGGAAAATAACGGTTTCATGGATTAAAAAATAACAAAACTGTAAAGTTAGCCCAATTTTTTTGTTTAATGTGAAAGATGAAGTTACGCCGAGTAAATAGATACCTAACATGTCACGCTTTAAAATTGTGCACACTCATGGAATGGCGCCAAACTTCAGTACCTAAAAATCTCCATAGGCATTGCTTATTTATTTTTTTACAAGATACAAATTTAGAGTTACAGAGGAGGTGCTAGAATTGTTGCTGGCGCTCTAACGCACATGTCGATACCTCACATGTGTGGTTTGAACGGTGTTTACATATGGGGTTGAGACTTATGAGTGTGTTCGCTTCTGAGCGCGAGCTACCGGGATAGGGGCGTTTAAAAAAAAAAATATATATATTATTTTTTTTTTATTTTTTTTACTCAATTTATTTTATTTTTACACTTTTTTTGAATTTTTTTTTTTTTTGATCAATTTTATTCCTATTACAAGGAATGTAAACATCCCTTGTAATAGGAATGGTTCATGACAGGTACTCTTTATGGAGAGATGCGGGGTCAATAAGACCCTACATCTTTCCTCCAGGCTGGAAAGCATTAGATCATGAAAAAAAAATTAACAGATCTAATGCTTTCAGCCACGATCGCGGCTGTGTTTACATTCCGGTACCTGGGCGTGATGTCATAACATCGCACCTGGACCTCCGACGATCATAGAGATGACTGGTGAACATCTATGCTTTCCATCCGACGCCGGCGGATCGTTTCTCCGGGTTTCCGATGGCAAGGGAGAGCCTGGAGAAGCGCCGGATGCAGCTTCCCCCCAGAGCCCCCCTTTTTCTTACCTGAACCCAACCGTTCCAGCGACGGGGTTGAGCACAGCAGCTCCAGCCGCTGTCTCGGGTTCTCATTGGATAGAATAATAGCAGCAGCTGTTGGCACGGGAGTCAGGGACGGAGCCGAGTCCTGATGTCTGTGTCAATGGATGCAGGGAGCGTGTTCGCACGAGGGTGCTCTCCCTGGGGTGCTCGATGAATAGGAGGAGCCAGGAGCACCACCAATGGACCCCAGAAGAGGAGGATCAGGACTGCTCTATGCAAAACCCTTTCACAGAGCAGGTGAGTATAACGTTTGTATTAAAAATAAAACAAAGGTATAGATAGCTGTACTGGCTTGTGAATTTGATGACATTTTTAAATGAAAAAATGGATAGATACATCAACGAAACCAATTCACAATAATATTTTTATTATCACATTTTACAAAAAGAAAAGCAGCACCAAAAAAATATATTTTTGACATAAGTAATACTTTGCTTTTACATAAGCCCCATGTTATTTTAAAATATACTATACATAATACATAATACAATTATACATTTGCTTTAGCTTTTAAAAAATGTGGGGTTTTATAATTGAACACAATTGAATAGCTGAACACAGTTTAAAAAAGTATTAAAGCCCAAAAATGGAACTTCCGCTTTAAGTGATAGTGACCCCCTGACATGCCACATGTGGCATGCCATTTTTTTTTTGGGGGGGGCGAATACCCTCTTTTTAGAGGCATCCAGCTTCCACTTCCTCCTGGGGCTCTGCTGCACTGAAAGGAAGATCACCTCTTCCCCCTCCCTCCATGAAATCTTCTGGGACGTTTTTTACAGGTCCCAGAAGATTTCCAGGCCATCGACATTGCACAGTTCGTGCACGGCCGTAAAGCCGTCACAGCCGGGCGCCCCACAGTTACATTGATGGCGCAGCAGAGAGAAGGGGGAGAGGAGCGGGGCTTCGTTCCCCCGCATCGCTGGACTGTGGGACAGGTGAGTGTCCAATTATTAAAAGGCAGCAGCTACACTTTTTGTAGCTGTTGACTTTTAAATGGGTGGAGCTTCACTTTTAAACTCAAATACAAACTAAAAATTATATTGCAGTTTAGAAGTCTAAGAAGATGTGGTGTTTTCATTTGTTTTATTTTTTAGGCTTGTTTTCCTTTATATTCTTCAGCTTCAGCTTCCTTTATTAGACCAAGCTGTCCAGCAAAAGTGGCAAATAGGGGGTTGAGACAAACCATTTAAATGGGTACTAACAATGGTCAGATTCTATTCATTTATGTAAAACCTTTATCAATCAAAAGCAGGAGGGGAAAAATAAAGATAGAGGGGAAGGGGAAAAAAAAAAACAAGGGAAAGGGAAAAAGGAAGGCAGGACAACAATGAAACAATAGGGAAGCACTCACATTTGCCACATCCGTATATGGTAGGGAGAAAACCTTTATCCAAAAGGGAAAAAAAGCATTGCTAGCTGGAGTTTGGTTTTAATTGGTTAGTCCATCTAAATATCCCAGTTTATCTAACACAACCCCCTCCCCAGACTGGCAATGCTACTGTCCAAAGGTGTCTCAGTTACTCTCTCATCCATAGTGGAGACACCCTAAGACACGAGGTGTATTACTGGAAAGATCACCAGGTAAAAATTTAAGGAATAAAGTATAAATAAAGAAAACAAATGCAGAAACCATATTTGAGGATTGGTAAATTACAAAACATGGAATGTTAATTTTTGGGTTTAATCTTTAAAAAATAATTCCTAAATTCATGATATGAAGTCAAATGGATTGTACCTTACATCCATAGCTCTACTTTATATCAACATATCTTTGATTAAAAAGGTTTAAAATGGAACTAAACCCACTGATTTAAAGCATTATTTAATTGAAGGGCAAGCATTTATTTTGTTGCAGTCTACCAATCCTTATGCCTCGTACACACAACTTTTTCCAATGATCACCATAGCACTTTGGAAATTACCTTATTATTCATAAATACTCACATTTTTTTATGTGCCTATTATCAGTACAAATATTTTTACAATACTGTTTGTCCAGAGATTTTTCTTGTACGATTCCCTTTCGCAATTATTGTGGTCTTTTGCTTCGGAGCAGCATTCAGTCCTGCACTTTGATTTGCATGTTCCTGACCAGCTTCCAAATGCTATTTGTTTGGTATCCCCTTTGTTCTTGCTTTGGCTGGATATTTATTATGTATACTATCTTGATTGATTTTTAAAACTTGTAAACAAAAAATAAAAAATGTAGAAAATTGATCCAGGACTGCCATTGTGGTGGTGGGAGGACGGTGAGCAGGCGGAGGATGGTGGGGGAGGACAGTTGGGGCAAAATACACCTTGGCCTAAGTAGAAAAAAATCTTTGCAGTAGCCCTAAGTTTTAAAACACATACCTTCTATAGGGCACACTGCCCAGACAGCCAAGTGGTGAACTTTGTATACAAGACCTGGGTCAGGCGTAATCTGCTGTGCATACACACAAGGCCAGTGGGCCATACCTAGCCCTCCAGGCCATTTGATGTGGCCCTCGCACCTCTCCTGCAGCTGCAGGAGAGCTTCAGCCCACCTCTGGTGCTCCTCCAGCACCCTACTTTCTGCTTTCAAGCAATGCATCCTGCTTCTTCCCAGCAGCAGCATAAGGAAAGGGGGGTGCACTGTGATGGAAGGGAGAGTAGGAGACTCAACTTCTGATGATGGAGTGGCTCTTGACATCTAATGTAAGGGGAGGGGATGTGCTGGACATCTAATCTTACAGATACAACCGGCCCTCTGCTCTATGCACTTAAAGTGGATGTAAACCTAATTCATTAAATTTGAGCTGGGCACATATATCTGCAGTATTTTATCTCTTCAAAGAGCTAAGTCCCATAGCTCTCTACTGACCCTTTGTTATCAGCCTGGTAACTCCTGAAAAATTCTCAGACACATCAGATAAAAGCAGCCTGAAATTTTCGTCCAGGGAGGTTGCTATAAATAAATTAGCAGACAGCTGGCCCTATTACAAAGCACCTCTGAGAGTCTCTGCCTATGATGAGAGGGGGTGTGTGCTTTTCCACCAATTAGCAATTTTAGTTATCTTAGCTATGCCTCTTTCCACTGAGCGGATCGGTTCGGTACGGTACGCTATTTTGGGTGTTTCCATTATGAAAGAGTGCCATAAAACCGAATCGTACCGGACCATTCTGGGTCCTGCTTCAGATGTGGGGCCATAGAAAATGGAACAGTTCGGTTAGGGCGGACCTACAATACATTCCACTGATTGGTGGACACCCTAGGCATTTTTTCTAAACCCTGAATAGCCTCTGACAGTCCGACTTGCAGTGGAAATGCTCACAAGAATAGACCGGTCCATTCTAACTGTTCCAAACTGTACCGACCCGAACCGTTCCGTTCAGTGGAAACGAGGCAATATTATCTTAGCTGTATGCTTAGATATCACTCTATGTGTTAAACAGGAAGAGAAAAATCACCTAACACAATCTTAACTTTCTAAACAGTATATAAATATGAAGACAGCAGATATACATGCAAAACTTATGTAGGGAGATTTGGTTCATCTCAGTGGATCATCTGAGGCTGTTCACTTCACTGCGTGTATGGAGGGTTTACATCCACTTTAACCTCATGTAGGCGTCAGCTAATCTACGCCTCTGCTGAGAATGGCCATTTCTTATGGCAGCACCCAACACTTACACACCTTGCAGAGAACACTAAGGATAGGGCCATAAACAAGTGACTTTTGTCTGCATCAAAGGCATCATTTCTATTGCTAGCTGTGATGAGGGCCATTCCATCAACAAAGAATGTAAAAATTGCTAAAATATATAAAGTTTATATTATTGCAATGTAATATATATATGTATTGAACACTTTCTTACCAATAAATCTCATCAGTGCAAATCTGTTTCATTCCCCTTGTGTATTTCCTACTTTATATTCCAAAAATGAAATGATTGATGTAATCTGTACACTTAGCAAAGCATAGCGGTCAATTTTGCTCTCTAAAGCATCATCCAAAAACTCAGATACAAGCGCATCCTCTGATTCCACTTCATACAGTTTTGTTGCAGATTTGTTTGACCTCTTGATGAGATAACAGCAGTGATATTTCTTTTTCATCTGCCTTTGTGCCAGATGTTTAGTAGCCAGTTCTCTTGTTTTTACGCACGGTCATTTTAATATAACATAATTTTTAATGGCATACAACTAAGCGTTTCTCCAATGATTTTCTCATACTGACTCATAATATTCACTCATCAACCGTTTCCTACAGATAAGAAACACGACCACAAGACCAAGTAATGCAATGGTCAGGACAACCACAGCAATTGTCAATCTAGAAACCTTGCCTGGAAAAAAAAAAAAAAACAACACGTTTTTAAATTAAACACCATACAAAAATTGTGAAAAGTGCGAGTATGGCCTCACTTAGGACTAGTTAATAGGGTAATACAGTACCATCATCCAAGTATTGATGAAAAAGAGGGGGGGGTGGGAATGGGGGAATAGTTGCTGAAGCTAGACGCAACACATACACGCCCGGTTGAGGTGTGGACTATCTCGGTACAAAATAGGTCAGGGTAAACAATATAATAAATAAGAAATGAATTTATTAAGTAAAACTGTTGCATTAAAAACAATAGTGTACATCAAAAGATTGGTCGATTCTCTACTAGTTTCGCGGGATGTCCGCTTCTTCAGGAGAACCAATCTGAAGGACAATAATGCAATAAAAAATAATGTAAAATACAGATAATACAGTTCAGCAATGAGTTAAAAATTGAATAAAAATGTAATAGACATAGAGGTTTTACCCAAAGTGTAACGAAGCAGGCGCGCCAATTATCTGTATTTTACATTATTTTTTATTGCATTATTGCATTATTGTCCTTCAGATTGTCCTTCAGATTGGTTCTCCTGAAGAAGCGGACATCCCGCGAAACTAGTAGAGAATCGACCAATCTTTTGATGTACACTATTGTTTTTAATGCAACAGTTTTACTTAATAAATTCATTTCTTATTTATTATATTGTTTACCCTGACCTATTTTGTACCGAGATAGTCCACACCTCAACCGGGCGGGTATGTGTTGGGTCTTGCTTCAGCAACTATTCCCCCATTCCCACCCCCCCCCCTCTTTTTCACCATACAAAAATTACCATCAACATACAATATATTTCAGTCTTCAGGAGCCCAGATAGCAAGCAATTGTGCTACTAAAAATAAGTCTGCATTGCATGACTCCAGATCAATTTTCTTTGCAAACATTCTGCAAGTCTGCTGCAAGTTCTGGTTCAGTTATTTTGTGCAATAATCATCCCACCACATGGGTCACTGTGGCTGAACTTTCATGCTGTAAACTTGCAGAACTCTTGTTGTAAACTTAGCATTGCACTTGCTCATGCTAGAGACTTGACACACAAATTTGCTACAAATTTGAAAAGTGTCAACTAGAACTTGTGCTTCAAGTGCTCTGCAAGTGTACAGCTTGCCAGTGAAAATGTGCAGCAAGTTAACAAGACACAAGTTCAACACTGCCACAAATGTGTGGCAAGTTATCCATGCTATCTGGGAAGGGGGCTTTCTCAGCTAAGCACACCTTCTTGCCTGCATGCATGCCTGAGCTAACGGCAGATGGATTCCAGGAAGTGATTGTTAAGTGAATCATCTGCCCTTACTCAAGATGGAAATTTGTTTTGAATACTAAAAATGAATTAAATTGGGTTTTTGGCTTGTGGTGTTCAGATGTTCTGCTTTAATGAAGCAAAATTAATATCCTTTAGGTTAGCTAAACAATACCAGTAGTGAGCAGATTTACCTCTCTTTACTTATCAAAGGTCAGTTGCAATCTAGCAGCAAAGATATCGCTGATCACGACCTGACCTGGCACAATCTTAGGACATTCTAAACATGTGATGAAAAAATGTTACCATCACATACTGTATATCATATTTCGAAATAATCAGCAGACCCACTCATCCAAGCTGCTGAAGTGGAAATCTTGACCTTAAAAGTTTGTTTTAGCCTAACTTCTACCTTCCAAGCCCAAGTATTGCTTCTTTTCGGTGAAGAGTTGCTTGTCATTAGCTATCCAGAAATATATTGACATGTGATTTTCTCAAGGTAACCTCTGCTTACATATTATTTTTTCACCATATGCACAGTTTGGCTTTTACGTAAAAGGGCATTGCTTTTCTGCATTTGACTTTCATTCGTAGCATGCCTTAAACCCAAGTTGCAGATTTAAAATTCATTATAAATGCGTGGTGTGGATGCCCAGTCTGTGCCTGCGTTTCTTAGGGCATAACAATTTCTATGTATTCATTCTGCTTCAAAAGTTACTCAACCAAAGACAGATAAAACATTTGAGATCTCACAAAAGTCAGTACACCCCTCACATTTTTTGTAAATATTTTATTATATCTTTTCATGTGAAAACACTGAAGAAATTACACTTTGCTACAATGTAAAGTAGTGAGTGTAAAGTTTGTATAACAGTGTAAATTTGCTGTCCCCTCAAAATAACTCAATGCACAGCCATTAATGTCTATTCCACTGGCAACAAAAATGAGTAAACCGCTAAGTAAAAATGTCCAAATTGGGCCCAAATAGCCATTTTTCCTCCCTGGTGTCATGTGACTCATTAGTGTTACATGGTTTTAGGTGTGAATGGGAAGCAGGTGTGTTAAATTTGGTGTTATCGCTCTCACTCTCACATACTGGTCACTGGAAGTTCAACATGGCACCCCATGGCAAAGAACTCTCTGTGAGGACCTGAAAAAAAGAATTGTTGCTCTACATAAAGATTGCCTAGGCTATAAGAAGTTTGCCAAGACCATACAGCGGTTTAACAGGACAGTTCCACTCAGAACAGGCCTCGCTGTGGTCAAACAAAGATGATGAGTGCACGTGCTCAGCGTCATATCCAGATTGTCTTCGGGAAATAGATGTATGAGTGCTGCCAGCATTGCTGCAGAGGTTGAAGGGGTGGGGGGTCAGACTGTCTGTGCTCAGACCATACGCCGCACACTGCATCAAATTGGTCTGCATGGCTGTCATCCCAGAAGGAAGCCTCTTCTAAAGATGATGCACAAGAAAGCTTGCAAACAGTTTGCTGAAGACAAGAAGACTAAGGACATGTATAACTGGAACCATGTCCTGTGGTCTGATGAGACCAAGATAAACTTACTGGGGTAGATTCATGTAGATCAGCGGATCTTTTGATCCGCGTGATCTATCTGTTTTACGATCCGCCTGCGCCAGTTTTTGAGGCAAGTGCTGTATTCAGAAAGCACTTGCCTCGTAAGTAGCCCTGGCGGATCGTAAATCCCCCGGCGGAATGCAAATTCCGCGGCTAGGGGGAGTTTACTATTTAAATTGCGCGCGTCCCCGCGCCGATCGTACTGCGCATGCGCCACCGGCTAAATTTCCCAGCGTGCATTGCTTTAAATGACGTCGCTAGGACGTCATTGTGTTCGTCGTTAACGCTATTAACGTATGGCCGTATTCCCGGACGACTTACGTAAACGGCGTAAAAAATTCAAAATTCGACGCGGGAACGACGGCCATACTTAACATAGGATCCGCCGCACTTACCCCGCATATAGCAGGGGTAACAATCCGACGGAAAAAGGCGAACGCAAACGACGTAAAGAAAAAAAGTTGCCCGGGCATTCGATTCTGAATCGGCGTTTCTGCTCATTTGCATATTCGGCGCAAAGAAGAACGGAAGCGCCACCTAGCGGACGGCGGGAGAATGCAGCCTAAGAATCGACAGTGTAACTCAGTTACACCAGTCGGCTCTAAGGGAGATCTATGCGGAACCTGATTCGAGGAATCAGCCGCATAGATCCGAGCGTCGGATCTCTACATGAATCTACCCCACTGTATTTGGTTCAAATGGTGTCAAGCGTGTGTGGCGGCAACCAGGTGAGATGTACAAAGATAAGTGTGTCTCATCTGCAGTCAAGCATTGTGGTGGGAGTGTCATGGTCTGGGGCTGCATGAGTGCTGTCGGCACTGGGGAGCTACAATTCATTGAGGGAACCATGAATGCCAACATGTACTGTGACATACTGAAGCAGAGCATGAACTCCTCCCTTTGGAGACTGGGCTGCAGGGCAGTTTTAGGGCAGCCTGTTGTTCTTTATGAATAGGCTGCCTATGCTCCACAATGCACAACAAATCCAGACCTGGATTGTTTTCTCCATGTACCATATCACAACATATTTGCATTGGGTGCGTTTACAAATTACTTGTTTGGTAAAACATATGTTATTGTGCATTACTGCAATTGTAGGTGTGAAACTTGCCTTTAAAACAATCCTCTATAGCCTATATGCAATATACAATGCTTTGCAGAAATCATTTACTGAGCTGCCAGTGTGTTTGTTAGAAAATAAAGGTCATGCTTAGGGGTGTGGTAACAGGTGTCTTGTTGCAGGAAAGACTAGTTTCTTGGGATCCAAGAATAGTGTTTCTACATCAATGTACTGATATTGAATATTGTTTCCTGAAAACATAAAAGCAAAAGCATTCGCTTAAAGGGGTTGTAAAGGATTTTTTTTCCATAATAAGCATCCTTTACCTGCAGACATTCCTCTTTTCACTTCCTCATTGTTTGTTTTTGCTCAGAAGATTCTCTATTTCTTCTCTGTTCTGTTCACTTCCTGCTTGTCTGATTGTTACTCACCACTGTGAAGAGAGGCTTTACTGCGGTGGTCAGTGACGTGCTCGCTCCCCCATCTGTGCGGCAGGACGCTCTCTACGTGTTAGAGACTTCAAGGAGGTGTGAATTACTGGGCGTGCCGCAATGCATACTAGGAAATGTAGTTCTTACATGAATGAGCGCTGCAAACCAGGAAGTGAATGAGGGAACAGAAACTAGAACGCTGGAGGTGATATAGATGAAGGAATTTAATTGGTATTTACTCATTTTTTTTTAACAGAATCATTACACTATTCTGTCTGTCTACCTTGCAGACATTAATTTTAGGCAAAACAAATTCTGTTACAACTCCTTTAATTCCCTCCCTGCACATGAATGAGCTTGCAGACTTTTAAGCTCGATTTACACCTATGCAGGTTGCAGTTTGCATATTCCAGGTGCATTTAGCATTTTTTAATACATGTTTTTGATACATTGAAGTCTATGGAACCAAAAACCAGAAAAAAGTCCCTGGCTCCTTCCATAAAAGGCACAGATGTGAATGTGACCCATGTTAAAAACGCACAAAAAAAATGCATAGGTGTATGTGTTTTGTCGACAACCCAGTATTCAGGGTAAGAGGGTAAAAAAAAATGTAAAGGCGTAAAGTTCCTCTTCAAATAGAATTCCCGTTTTCTCTTATTTGGCTGGTTTACATGTTTGCGCTGGAGTTTCTCGTGTTTTTAGTGCCATGCATATGCACATTAAAGGGACACTAAACTCAGGATTTTTTTGTTTTTAAAATAACAAACATGTTATACTTACCTCCACTGTGCAGTTCGTTTTGCACAGAGTGGCCCGGAAAGCTGTCTTCTGGGGTCCTTCAGCAGCTGCCTGGGCTCCTCCTCGCAAAAGCTTTCCATCTTCATGCGAGGGCGCTCGCACGGTGGAAAGCTTTTGCGAGCGCGCTCCCGTGATACAGCGGCGGCCATAGCCGCCAACTGTATCATTCAGCTCCGCCCCCCCGGTGCGCCGCGTCATCCGCTGTGATTGACAGCAGCGCCAGCCAATGGCTGCGCTGCTATCAATCCGCCCAGCCTAGCCAATCAATGGCCAGGCTGGGAACCGAAGAGGGTGACGCGAACGCGCCCGGAAGTTTCTATGGGGCACCCGAGCCGAGACACAGCTCCGTGTGTCCATTCAGACACATAGCCCCAACTGGGCCCCGCTCCCTCTATCCTCATTGACTCACTGATTGCGACAGCAGTCAATAAGGGGTAGCAGAGTCTCTCGTGAAACTTTACTGGATAGAAAGGGGGCTAGGGTAAGTATTAGGCTGCTTTCACACTGAGCAGCACTTTTGCTGCGGTACATTTTTAAACATGTGCTACTTTACAGGCATACTAAGGAGACCCCCTAAGCACTATATTTTAGGGCTGTTACTGATCAAAATTGTTGTGTTCGATTAATCGTTTTTTTTTTTTTTTTTTTCGATTAATCGACTAATTTCGATTAATTATAACGCACATACAGATCCAACTACTTTTAGCTGATCTCCTTGCAGGCTGATTCCCAGTGCAGCTACCAACCACTGGAAAAATGGATAGCAGGATACAAAAAACACACAAAGGCAGCGCTCGATGGGAATAGCATTAAAACTTTTATAGTCTTCAAGTAGGTAAAAAAATGAATATTGCACTGGAGATAAAATTGATGTAGCTATATAAGCTGTAAAAATGGTGCGAGTAATACCAAACGGTACCAAAAGGAGTCATAAAAGCATGTAGATAAGTATGATACTGGTATAAAAATGTGTACAACGATACCACTGCTGAATCCAGATGAGGAGATGTTAACATCAGTCCGTTGGCATGTAGATGTCCCATGAAGGGAACTATCACAACTCCCAGTGGATGGCTGTAGAATCCCAGGTTGTTAGAGGGAAGTGATAGAGGAAAGTGTAACAGCCCTTGTGTGTGGCAGATAGTAAGTTCCCCCTGGCATGCAGATATTAAGGCACAGCAAAGGAGCCCTTCAGATGGACACAGCAAGCCCCGCCGGTGTCCGTGACGTCACCGGATCTCTGACGGAACTCCCTGAAGACCCGGAAGCCGGCGAAGAGGTGAGTACAAATAGCTCTACTATATTTAAAGGAATACTTAATTTTTATTGATTCACTTTAAGAATTCTTAAAATCACTGCTGCCAAACAAACGGGCATTTTAACCACTTCCATACCAGGCCTATTTTGGCACTTCTCTCCTACATGCAAAAATCATATTTTTTTTTGTTAGAAAATTACTCAGAACCCTCAAACACTATATACTTTATGTTTTTTTTAGCAGACACCCTAGGGCAGTGATGGCGAACCTTGGCACCCCAGATGTTTTGGAACTACATTTACCATGATGCTCATGCACTCTGCAGTGTAGGTGAGCATCATGGGAAATGTAGTTCCAAAACATCTGGGGTGCCGAGGTTCACCATCACTGCCCTAGGGAATAAAATGCCAGTCATTGCAACATTTTATCTCGCACGGTATTTGCGCAATCATTTTTCAAACGCCTTTTTTTGGGGGGAAAATAACGGTTTCATGGATTAAAAAATAACAAAACTGTAAAGTTAGCCCAATTTTTTTGTTTAATGTGAAAGATGAAGTTACGCCGAGTAAATAGATACCTAACATGTCACGCTTTAAAATTGTGCACACTCATGGAATGGCGCCAAACTTCAGTACCTAAAAATCTCCATAGGCATTGCTTATTTATTTTTTTACAAGATACAAATTTAGAGTTACAGAGGAGGTGCTAGAATTGTTGCTGGCGCTCTAACGCACATGTCGATACCTCACATGTGTGGTTTGAACGGTGTTTACATATGGGGTTGAGACTTATGAGTGTGTTCGCTTCTGAGCGCGAGCTACCGGGGATAGGGGCGTTTAAAAAAAAAAATATATATATTATTTTTTTTTATTTTTTTTACTCAATTTATTTTATTTTTACACTTTTTTTGAATTTTTTTTTTTTTTGATCAATTTTATTCCTATTACAAGGAATGTAAACATCCCTTGTAATAGGAATGGTTCATGACAGGTACTCTTTATGGAGAGATGCGGGGTCAATAAGACCCTACATCTTTCCTCCAGGCTGGAAAGCATTAGATCATGAAAAAAAAATTAACAGATCTAATGCTTTCAGCCACGATCGCGGCTGTGTTTACATTCCGGTACCTGGGCGTGATGTCATAACATCGCACCTGGACCTCCGACGATCATAGAGATGACTGGTGAACATCTATGCTTTCCATCCGACGCCGGCGGATCGTTTCTCCGGGTTTCCGATGGCAAGGGAGAGCCTGGAGAAGCGCCGGATGCAGCTTCCCCCCAGAGCCCCCCTTTTTCTTACCTGAACCCAACCGTTCCAGCGACGGGGTTGAGCACAGCAGCTCCAGCCGCTGTCTCGGGTTCTCATTGGATAGAATAATAGCAGCAGCTGTTGGCACGGGAGTCAGGGACGGAGCCGAGTCCTGATGTCTGTGTCAATGGATGCAGGGAGCGTGTTCGCACGAGGGTGCTCTCCCTGGGGTGCTCGATGAATAGGAGGAGCCAGGAGCACCACCAATGGACCCCAGAAGAGGAGGATCAGGACTGCTCTATGCAAAACCCTTTCACAGAGCAGGTGAGTATAACGTTTGTATTAAAAATAAAACAAAGGTATAGATAGCTGTACTGGCTTGTGAATTTGATGACATTTTTAAATGAAAAAATGGATAGATACATCAACGAAACCAATTCACAATAATATTTTTATTATCACATTTTACAAAAAGAAAAGCAGCACCAAAAAAATATATTTTTGACATAAGTAATACTTTGCTTTTACATAAGCCCCATGTTATTTTAAAATATACTATACATAATACATAATACAATTATACATTTGCTTTAGCTTTTAAAAAATGTGGGGTTTTATAATTGAACACAATTGAATAGCTGAACACAGTTTAAAAAAGTATTAAAGCCCAAAAATGGAACTTCCGCTTTAAGTGATAGTGACCCCCTGACATGCCACATGTGGCATGCCATTTTTTTTTGGGGGGGGCGAATACCCTCTTTTTAGAGGCATCCAGCTTCCACTTCCTCCTGGGGCTCTGCTGCACTGAAAGGAAGATCACCTCTTCCCCCTCCCTCCATGAAATCTTCTGGGACGTTTTTTACAGGTCCCAGAAGATTTCCAGGCCATTGACATTGCACAGTTCGTGCACGGCCGTAAAGCCGTCACAGCCGGGCGCCCACAGTTACATTGATGGCGCAGCAGAGAGAAGGGGGAGAGGAGCGGGGCTTCGTTCCCCCGCATCGCTGGACTGTGGGACAGGTGAGTGTCCAATTATTAAAAGGCAGCAGCTACACTTTTTGTAGCTGTTGACTTTTAAATGGGTGGAGCTTCACTTTTAAACTCAAATACAAACTAAAAATTATATTGCAGTTTAGAAGTCTAAGAAGATGTGGTGTTTTCATTTGTTTTATTTTTTAGGCTTGTTTTCCTTTATATTCTTCAGCTTCAGCTTCCTTTATTAGACCAAGCTGTCCAGCAAAAGTGGCAAATAGGGGGTTGAGACAAACCATTTAAATGGGTACTAACAATGGTCAGATTCTATTCATTTATGTAAAACCTTTATCAATCAAAAGCAGGAGGGGAAAAATAAAGATAGAGGGGAAGGGGAAAAAAAAAAACAAGGGAAAGGGAAAAAGGAAGGCAGGACAACAATGAAACAATAGGGAAGCACTCACATTTGCCACATCCGTATATGGTAGGGAGAAAACCTTTATCCAAAAGGGAAAAAAAGCATTGCTAGCTGGAGTTTGGTTTTAATTGGTTAGTCCATCTAAATATCCCAGTTTATCTAACACAACCCCCTCCCCAGACTGGCAATGCTACTGTCCAAAGGTGTCTCAGTTACTCTCTCATCCATAGTGGAGACACCCTAAGACACGAGGTGTATTACTGGAAAGATCACCAGGTAAAAATTTAAGGAATAAAGTATAAATAAAGAAAACAAATGCAGAAACCATATTTGAGGATTGGTAAATTACAAAACATGGAATGTTAATTTTTGGGTTTAATCTTTAAAAAATAATTCCTAAATTCATGATATGAAGTCAAATGGATTGTACCTTACATCCATAGCTCTACTTTATATCAACATATCTTTGATTAAAAAGGTTTAAAATGGAACTAAACCCACTGATTTAAAGCATTATTTAATTGAAGGGCAAGCATTTATTTTGTTGCAGTCTACCAATCCTTATGCCTCGTACACACAACTTTTTCCAATGATCACCATAGCACTTTGGAAATTACCTTATTATTCATAAATACTCACATTATTTTATGTGCCTATTATCAGTACAAATATTTTTACAATACTGTTTGTCCAGAGATTTTTCTTGTACGATTCCCTTTCGCAATTATTGTGGTCTTTTGCTTCGGAGCAGCATTCAGTCCTGCACTTTGATTTGCATGTTCCTGACCAGCTTCCAAATGCTATTTGTTTGGTATCCCCTTTGTTCTTGCTTTGGCTGGATATTTATTATGTATACTATCTTGATTGATTTTTAAAACTTGTAAACAAAAAATAAAAAATGTAGAAAATTGATCCAGGACTGCCATTGTGGTGGTGGGAGGACGGTGAGCAGGCGGGAGGATGGTGGGGGAGGACAGTTGGGGCAAAATACACCTTGGCCTAAGTAGAAAAAAATCTTTGCAGTGGCCCTAAGTTTTAAAACACATACCTTCTATAGGGCACACTGCCCAGACAGCCAAGTGGTGAACTTTGTATACAAGACCTGGGTCAGGCGTAATCTGCTGTGCATACACACAAGGCCAGTGGGCCATACCTAGCCCTCCAGGCCATTTGATGTGGCCCTCGCACCTCTCCTGCAGCTGCAGGAGAGCTTCAGCCCACCTCTGGTGCTCCTCCAGCACCCTACTTTCTGCTTTCAAGCAATGCATCCTGCTTCTTCCCAGCAGCAGCATAAGGAAAGGGGGGTGCACTGTGATGGAAGGGAGAGTAGGAGACTCAACTTCTGATGATGGAGTGGCTCTTGACATCTAATGTAAGGGGAGGGGATGTGCTGGACATCTAATCTTACAGATACAACCGGCCCTCTGCTCTATGCACTTAAAGTGGATGTAAACCTAATTCATTAAATTTGAGCTGGGCACATATATCTGCAGTATTTTATCTCTTCAAAGAGCTAAGTCCCATAGCTCTCTACTGACCCTTTGTTATCAGCCTGGTAACTCCTGAAAAATTCTCAGACACATCAGATAAAAGCAGCCTGAAATTTTCGTCCAGGGAGGTTGCTATAAATAAATTAGCAGACAGCTGGCCCTATTACAAAGCACCTCTGAGAGTCTCTGCCTATGATGAGAGGGGGTGTGTGCTTTTCCACCAATTAGCAATTTTAGTTATCTTAGCTATGCCTCTTTCCACTGAGCGGATCGGTTCGGTACGGTACGCTATTTTGGGTGTTTCCATTATGAAAGAGTGCCATAAAACCGAATCGTACCGGACCATTCTGGGTCCTGCTTCAGATGTGGGGCCATAGAAAATGGAACAGTTCGGTTAGGGCGGACCTACAATACATTCCACTGATTGGTGGACACCCTAGGCATTTTTTCTAAACCCTGAATAGCCTCTGACAGTCCGACTTGCAGTGGAAATGCTCACAAGAATAGACCGGTCCATTCTAACTGTTCCAAACTGTACCGACCCGAACCGTTCCGTTCAGTGGAAACGAGGCAATATTATCTTAGCTGTATGCTTAGATATCACTCTATGTGTTAAACAGGAAGAGAAAATCACCTAACACAATCTTAACTTTCTAAACAGTATATAAATATGAAGACAGCAGATATACATGCAAAACTTATGTAGGGAGATTTGGTTCATCTCAGTGGATCATCTGAGGCTGTTCACTTCACTGCGTGTATGGAGGGTTTACATCCACTTTAACCTCATGTAGGCGTCAGCTAATCTACGCCTCTGCTGAGAATGGCCATTTCTTATGGCAGCACCCAACACTTACACACCTTGCAGAGAACACTAAGGATAGGGCCATAAACAAGTGACTTTTGTCTGCATCAAAGGCATCATTTCTATTGCTAGCTGTGATGAGGGCCATTCCATCAACAAAGAATGTAAAAATTGCTAAAATATATAAAGTTTATATTATTGCAATGTAATATATATATGTATTGAACACTTTCTTACCAATAAATCTCATCAGTGCAAATCTGTTTCATTCCCCTTGTGTATTTCCTACTTTATATTCCAAAAATGAAATGATTGATGTAATCTGTACACTTAGCAAAGCATAGCGGTCAATTTTGCTCTCTAAAGCATCATCCAAAAACTCAGATACAAGCGCATCCTCTGATTCCACTTCATACAGTTTTGTTGCAGATTTGTTTGACCTCTTGATGAGATAACAGCAGTGATATTTCTTTTTCATCTGCCTTTGTGCCAGATGTTTAGTAGCCAGTTCTCTTGTTTTTACGCACGGTCATTTTAATATAACATAATTTTTAATGGCATACAACTAAGCGTTTCTCCAATGATTTTCTCATACTGACTCATAATATTCACTCATCAACCGTTTCCTACAGATAAGAAACACGACCACAAGACCAAGTAATGCAATGGTCAGGACAACCACAGCAATTGTCAATCTAGAAACCTTGCCTGGAAAAAAAAAAAAAACAACACGTTTTTAAATTAAACACCATACAAAAATTGTGAAAAGTGCGAGTATGGCCTCACTTAGGACTAGTTAATAGGGTAATACAGTACCATCATCCAAGTATTGATGAAAAAGAGGGGGGGGTGGGAATGGGGGAATAGTTGCTGAAGCTAGACGCAACACATACACGCCCGGTTGAGGTGTGGACTATCTCGGTACAAAATAGGTCAGGGTAAACAATATAATAAATAAGAAATGAATTTATTAAGTAAAACTGTTGCATTAAAAACAATAGTGTACATCAAAAGATTGGTCGATTCTCTACTAGTTTCGCGGGATGTCCGCTTCTTCAGGAGAACCAATCTGAAGGACAATAATGCAATAAA
Source organism: Rana kukunoris (assembly GCA_029574335.1). NCBI lineage: Eukaryota > Metazoa > Chordata > Amphibia > Anura > Ranidae > Rana > Rana kukunoris. The sequence continues at coordinate 22,861 of JAJQKJ010000577.1, read as the reverse complement.
AAATAATGTAAAATACAGATAATACAGTTCAGCAATGAGTTAAAAATTGAATAAAAATGTAATAGACATAGAGGTTTTACCCAAAGTGTAACGAAGCAGGCGCGCCAATTATCTGTATTTTACATTATTTTTTATTGCATTATTGCATTATTGTCCTTCAGATTGTCCTTCAGATTGGTTCTCCTGAAGAAGCGGACATCCCGCGAAACTAGTAGAGAATCGACCAATCTTTTGATGTACACTATTGTTTTTAATGCAACAGTTTTACTTAATAAATTCATTTCTTATTTATTATATTGTTTACCCTGACCTATTTTGTACCGAGATAGTCCACACCTCAACCGGGCGGGTATGTGTTGGGTCTTGCTTCAGCAACTATTCCCCCATTCCCACCCCCCCCCCTCTTTTTCACCATACAAAAATTACCATCAACATACAATATATTTCAGTCTTCAGGAGCCCAGATAGCAAGCAATTGTGCTACTAAAAATAAGTCTGCATTGCATGACTCCAGATCAATTTTCTTTGCAAACATTCTGCAAGTCTGCTGCAAGTTCTGGTTCAGTTATTTTGTGCAATAATCATCCCACCACATGGGTCACTGTGGCTGAACTTTCATGCTGTAAACTTGCAGAACTCTTGTTGTAAACTTAGCATTGCACTTGCTCATGCTAGAGACTTGACACACAAATTTGCTACAAATTTGAAAAGTGTCAACTAGAACTTGTGCTTCAAGTGCTCTGCAAGTGTACAGCTTGCCAGTGAAAATGTGCAGCAAGTTAACAAGACACAAGTTCAACACTGCCACAAATGTGTGGCAAGTTATCCATGCTATCTGGGAAGGGGGCTTTCTCAGCTAAGCACACCTTCTTGCCTGCATGCATGCCTGAGCTAACGGCAGATGGATTCCAGGAAGTGATTGTTAAGTGAATCATCTGCCCTTACTCAAGATGGAAATTTGTTTTGAATACTAAAAATGAATTAAATTGGGTTTTTGGCTTGTGGTGTTCAGATGTTCTGCTTTAATGAAGCAAAATTAATATCCTTTAGGTTAGCTAAACAATACCAGTAGTGAGCAGATTTACCTCTCTTTACTTATCAAAGGTCAGTTGCAATCTAGCAGCAAAGATATCGCTGATCACGACCTGACCTGGCACAATCTTAGGACATTCTAAACATGTGATGAAAAAATGTTACCATCACATACTGTATATCATATTTCGAAATAATCAGCAGACCCACTCATCCAAGCTGCTGAAGTGGAAATCTTGACCTTAAAAGTTTGTTTTAGCCTAACTTCTACCTTCCAAGCCCAAGTATTGCTTCTTTTCGGTGAAGAGTTGCTTGTCATTAGCTATCCAGAAATATATTGACATGTGATTTTCTCAAGGTAACCTCTGCTTACATATTATTTTTTCACCATATGCACAGTTTGGCTTTTACGTAAAAGGGCATTGCTTTTCTGCATTTGACTTTCATTCGTAGCATGCCTTAAACCCAAGTTGCAGATTTAAAATTCATTATAAATGCGTGGTGTGGATGCCCAGTCTGTGCCTGCGTTTCTTAGGGCATAACAATTTCTATGTATTCATTCTGCTTCAAAAGTTACTCAACCAAAGACAGATAAAACATTTGAGATCTCACAAAAGTCAGTACACCCCTCACATTTTTTGTAAATATTTTATTATATCTTTTCATGTGAAAACACTGAAGAAATTACACTTTGCTACAATGTAAAGTAGTGAGTGTAAAGTTTGTATAACAGTGTAAATTTGCTGTCCCCTCAAAATAACTCAATGCACAGCCATTAATGTCTATTCCACTGGCAACAAAAATGAGTAAACCGCTAAGTAAAAATGTCCAAATTGGGCCCAAATAGCCATTTTTCCTCCCTGGTGTCATGTGACTCATTAGTGTTACATGGTTTTAGGTGTGAATGGGAAGCAGGTGTGTTAAATTTGGTGTTATCGCTCTCACTCTCACATACTGGTCACTGGAAGTTCAACATGGCACCCCATGGCAAAGAACTCTCTGTGAGGACCTGAAAAAAAGAATTGTTGCTCTACATAAAGATTGCCTAGGCTATAAGAAGTTTGCCAAGACCATACAGCGGTTTAACAGGACAGTTCCACTCAGAACAGGCCTCGCTGTGGTCAAACAAAGATGATGAGTGCACGTGCTCAGCGTCATATCCAGATTGTCTTCGGGAAATAGATGTATGAGTGCTGCCAGCATTGCTGCAGAGGTTGAAGGGGTGGGGGGTCAGACTGTCTGTGCTCAGACCATACGCCGCACACTGCATCAAATTGGTCTGCATGGCTGTCATCCCAGAAGGAAGCCTCTTCTAAAGATGATGCACAAGAAAGCTTGCAAACAGTTTGCTGAAGACAAGAAGACTAAGGACATGTATAACTGGAACCATGTCCTGTGGTCTGATGAGACCAAGATAAACTTACTGGGGTAGATTCATGTAGATCAGCGGATCTTTTGATCCGCGTGATCTATCTGTTTTACGATCCGCCTGCGCCAGTTTTTGAGGCAAGTGCTGTATTCAGAAAGCACTTGCCTCGTAAGTAGCCCTGGCGGATCGTAAATCCCCCGGCGGAATGCAAATTCCGCGGCTAGGGGGAGTTTACTATTTAAATTGCGCGCGTCCCCGCGCCGATCGTACTGCGCATGCGCCACCGGCTAAATTTCCCAGCGTGCATTGCTTTAAATGACGTCGCTAGGACGTCATTGTGTTCGTCGTTAACGCTATTAACGTATGGCCGTATTCCCGGACGACTTACGTAAACGGCGTAAAAAATTCAAAATTCGACGCGGGAACGACGGCCATACTTAACATAGGATCCGCCGCACTTACCCCGCATATAGCAGGGGTAACAATCCGACGGAAAAAGGCGAACGCAAACGACGTAAAGAAAAAAAGTTGCCCGGGCATTCGATTCTGAATCGGCGTTTCTGCTCATTTGCATATTCGGCGCAAAGAAGAACGGAAGCGCCACCTAGCGGACGGCGGGAGAATGCAGCCTAAGAATCGACAGTGTAACTCAGTTACACCAGTCGGCTCTAAGGGAGATCTATGCGGAACCTGATTCGAGGAATCAGCCGCATAGATCCGAGCGTCGGATCTCACAGATCCGACGGTGTATCAGTAGATACACCGTCGGATCTCTACATGAATCTACCCCACTGTATTTGGTTCAAATGGTGTCAAGCGTGTGTGGCGGCAACCAGGTGAGATGTACAAAGATAAGTGTGTCTCATCTGCAGTCAAGCATTGTGGTGGGAGTGTCATGGTCTGGGGCTGCATGAGTGCTGTCGGCACTGGGGAGCTACAATTCATTGAGGGAACCATGAATGCCAACATGTACTGTGACATACTGAAGCAGAGCATGAACTCCTCCCTTTGGAGACTGGGCTGCAGGGCAGTATTCCAACAAGATAACAACTTCAAACACACCTCCAAGATGACCACTGCCTTGCTAAAGAAGCTAAGGGGGAAAAATGACGGACTGGCCAAGCATGTCCCCAGACCTAAACCCTATTGAGCATCTGTGGCGCATACTCAAACGGAAGGTGGAGGAGCGCATGGTGTTTAACATCTACCAGCTTCGTTATGTCATCATGGAGGAGTGGAAGAGGACTCCAGTGGCAACCTGTGCCCAAGGGGGTTAAGGCAGTGCTGGAAATAATAATGGCCACACAAAATATTGACACTTTGGGTCCAATTTGGACATTTTCACTTAGGGGTGTACTCACTTTTTTTGCCAGCGGTTTAGAGTGTGTTGAGTTATTTTGAAGGGACAGCAAATTTTCACTGTTATACAAGCTGTACACTCACTACTTCACATTGTAGCAAAGTGTCATCACTACTTTACATTATAGCAAAGTGAGATACTGTAGCTCATGCTCCTGCATCTTGAATTAGCAGACTAAAGGCTACAGAAATGTATATGCTAAGTTTGGATCAAAGGCATACGTATATGTGTAGCGGTATGTTCAAGGTAAAACCAATCTATAAAAGATCTTAAAAAACAGGTTTAAAGTAGGGTTGTCCCGATGCCTCTTTTTTAAGACCGAGTACAAGTACCGATACTTTTTTCCATGTACTCGCCGATACCGAATACCGATACTTTTTTTTTATGTGTCCCCAAATGCAGCCATGTCCCCCCACATATTGCAGCCATGTCCTGTCCCCCACATATTGCAGCCATGTCCTGTCCCCCACATATTGCAGCCATGTCCTGTCCCCCACATATTGCAGCCATGTCATGTCCCCCACATATTGCAGCCATGTCATGTCCCCCACATATTGCAGCCATGTCATGTCCCCCACATATTGCAGCCATGTCATGTCCCCCACATATTGCAGCCATGTCATGTCCCCCACATATTGCAGCCATGTCATGTCCCCCATATATGCAGCCATGTCATGTCCCCCATATATGCAGCCATGTCATGTCCCCCACATATTGCAGCCATTTCCCCAACATATTGCAGCCATGTCCCCCACATATTGCAGCCATGTCCCCCACATATTGCAGCCATGTCCCCCACATATTGCAGTTATGTCATGTCCCCCATATATGCAGCCATGTCATGTCCCCCATATATGCAGCCATGTCCTGTCCCCCACATATTGCAGCCATGTCATGTCCCCCATATATTGCAGCCATGTCCTGTCCCCCATACCTTTAGTACCGTAGATGATGCTGCATACCGCTGTGTATTGTAATCGCCGCATTACAGGCACCTGTTTGAATTCTCAATGGCCGCCGCGTATAGATACTCCACTTCTCGGGATTGGACCAATCCCGAGCAAGGGGGAGTGTCTATACACACGGCTCAGTGCATAGACACTCCCCCTTGCTCGGGATTGGACAGATCTGTCCAATCCCGAGAAGGGGAGTGTCTATACGCGGCGGGCATTAAGAATTCAAACAGGTGCCTGTAATGCGGCGATTACAATACACGGCGGTATGCGGCGGCGGCTTTGTGGTATGCGGTGGCTTGCTGTGGCGGCGATGGTGGCGGCGGGAAGTATTCTATTTAGGCATCGGGGGTATTTGCACGAGTACAAGTACTCCCGCAAATACTCGGTATCGGTCCTGATACCGATACTAGTATCGGTATCGGGACAACCCTAGTTTAAAGTATATCTGAAGGTAAAACATTTTTCTTAACTTTGGATAGACTGGGGAGGGATTAGAACACCTGTCGGTTTTTATTCCTGGTTACCAGAAAAGGAAGAGAGGGGACATTTTCCAATGGGGACACCAGTTCTGGTAATCCTGGTGACTACTATGGGTGTTGAATATAATCACAGCATCAATGCATCGCAATTTAAACATTTACAATGCTGCACCGATGATGCAATTCGGTCTAATTGATCTCTGATGACGTCATCCGTCGCTCTGTGCGGTGCTCTGCGTCTCCAGGAGAAACATAGAGGCAGAGCCTGCATGGTGGATAAAGCCTGCCTCCTTCACTGAAGCTGAAAATCAGCCGATGAGCTGACAGCCAGTACAGTGCAGGGGGGAGGAGCTTGAGGAGACCTGACATCAGGAGAGGCTTCACTGGAGTCACTGAAAGGAGAAAACACACTGGGCAGCATGGAGAAGCAGGAATCGACTGACACAGAGCAGGTGAGTGCCAGTGTCACTGATCCCATCCCTCCAATAGCATCACCCCTCTGCCTGATCCCATCTATCCCATTGCCTCTGATCCCACCATCCCTCTGCCTCTAATCTTACCATCCCTCTGCCTCTGATCCCACCATCCCTCTGCCCCTGATACCACCATCCCTCTGCCCCTGATACCACCATCCCTCTGCCCCTGATACCACCATCCCTTTCCCTTTGATCCCACCATCTCTCTGCCCCTGATCCCACAATCCCTCTGCCCCTGATCCCACCATGCCTCAGCCCCTGATCCCACCATGCCTCAGCCCCTGATCCCACAATGCCTCTTCCCCTGATCTCACCATGCCTCTTCCCCTGATCTCACCATGCCTCATCCCCTAATCTCACCATCCCTCTGCCTCTGATTTCACCATCCCTCTGCCTCTGATCTCACCATCCCTCTGCCACTGATCTCACCATCCCTCTGCCTCTGATCTCACCATCCCTCTGCCACTGATCCCACCATCCCTCTGCCACTGATATCACCACCCCTCTGCCACTGGAAAAAAATTAAGTTTTTCTGACTGCTTAAATTCTTGGATATTTTTTTTTAACTATGCACACTTGCGCAGTAATCGTGATGCATCGCAGAATCTAATTAAATCATGGACAGGATAATCGTAATTAAATTAAATCGTGGGATCAGTGAAGATGCCCACCCCTAGTAACTACCAGTAGTTTGGAGGGGCTTCCTTTCAGGCCCCGTACACATGACCGAGTTTCTCGGCAGAATCCAGCGAGAAGCTCGCTGGGATCCATATTCTGCCGAGAAGCTCGATCGTGTGTACACTTTCGTCGAGCGTCCCGTCAGGAAGCTCGTCGAGCCAAAATAGAGAGCAGGTTCTTACGCTATCCAAAATGAAAAAAATTAGTTTTGCTTTCAGTTGGATGCAACCACAATACAGAACAGAAAAAACAAACACATTTTAACTATATATGCCCTACGTACAGTAGTTGTAAATACAGTTAGTGTTTTTTTGTTGTGCCCAGAGTTGGGCTTTAGGCCTGTTCACATCTATTCAGGGTGCAGTTTGCATATTCCAGGTGCATTTTGTGTTTTTTAATACACATTTTTGATCCATTGAAGCCTTTGAAATAAAAAAAACTGAAAAAAGTCCCTGGCCCTTTCCAAAAAATTTACAGATGTGAACATGACCCATAGGAAACCATGTTAAATGGACTGTAGTGTGTTTCTGCAAAACTGAAACCGCACTAAAAAATGCATAGGTGTGAACCAGTCCTCAAGGAGTTTGCCTTTGGTTTATACTGTACTGCAGTTTTATGGGTTTTTTTTTGTCTGTTAAAAACCGTGTGATGATTGAGCGTGGAAAGCACTGAGTTTGGACCCTTTTTGTTGCTTAATAAATTATGTCAAAATCAAATTCTGATTTATTTTTTGACAATTTTAGTGCCGAGTACTGTTAATGTTTAAAAAAAGAGAGATATTCTTTTCCTTCTCTCACTTTCTCCCTTTCTTCTTGCATGTCTAATTAGTTATCTACCCAAGTCCTAATCTGAATAAAGTGGTTGTAAACCCAGATAAAAAACAGCAAAACAAAAGGCATAATGAGCTAGCACGCAATAGCTCATTATGAAATACGGTGGAACCTTGTTTAATGAGTAACGTGGTTAACGAGCATTTGAAATCCTGACTTGGTTTGCAAGTGTTGTCTCACAAAACAAGCAGGATTGAAGCCAATGGAGTGTGCAGTACCGCATTTAGCCAGAGGTGCAGAGGCACCGGTAACACTCAGAATGGTTCGGAGCCGCATGGAAATACTTGGAATCATGCGAAAAATACTCAAACACTTGGAAATACTCAGTTCCTGAGTGTTTCCGAGCCTTTCAGAGTTCAGCCAATCTCCATGACGCCCCCACCTCTGGTCATTTGCGGTATTGCATGCAATAGAAGTGAGTGAGTGAAAAACTTATATAGCGCAACACATGCGAACTAAATCGCCTCTGGAAGTCAATGCGGAACAAATTATCTTGGGGAAACTTACGTTGATATGCGAGTGCTTTGGATTACAAGCATTCTCCTGGAACGGATTATGAGCGTAATCCAAGGTTCCACTTTATTTACCTCAGAACGATGCTATTACTGTGGTCCCGGTCCTCCACTGTGACCGGCGACATGTCATCCTGGATTTACTTCTGGGTTTGCATGCTCTGGCTCTGTGATTGGCCAGAGCTGCAATGACGTCACTCCCACACGTTCACGCGTGGAAGCCGCTGGTAACAGCACAGCAGTCGGGAAGGGGACATTTTTAAGACTAGTTGGAGTTAGGCTGGAATTCTACTTTAAGTTGGTCAAAGTACGTATATGTTTAGCAACAAAAGTTCGTTTTATGAAAAAATATAACAATGTAAAACATATTGTCTAATTGTATAGTAAAGGGTTCAATCCTTTCAGTATAACATTTGACACCTTGGTTATATAAAGATATAACTGTAACCAAACCTGAGTTATCATTCTCATCTTCAAATCCACATTCTTTTCTCCAGTCTTCCACAATGATTGAGGATGTCAGGTCAGTAAAACTCTTCAGACTACAAGACTGGGAACATTCTGGTAAAGCGATTGGGTGTGGCTCAGCCGAAGAATCGTTCTTATAGTACATCTCAATAGTATAGCTCCTATTATTTGAATATATAATAGTTAAAATATTTTTTAGTCATATTCTGTAAAATAACATGTATAATTTTTGACATGTAGCTCAATAAATAGTAAAAATTTGAAACTTAAAAAATGTTTTAGGTAGTGTGCGTGTAAGCCCTTGTTCAGATTGGAGCAACTTGTCATGTGATTTGTCAAATCGCATGACGTATAGCACCCTATTGTCAGCAATTGCACCGTTCAAAAAAATGAAAAATGCCTTTTAAATATCATGCCTGGGGGCCTCCTTAGTATGTCTGTAAAGTAGCGCATCTTTGTGATGTGTTTTACTATGCCACAGCAAAATTACATTATTTAACCACTAGCCGACCAGCCGCCTCAGTTATACAGCGGCAGCTCGGCTCGGCTGTGCAAAATCACGTAATATTACGTTATTTCGCATTTGAGCCATTAGGGGCATGTGCGATCGGGCACGATCACCAACGGGCACCCGCGATCGCTCGTTACAGAGCGAGAACCGGGAGCTGTGTGTGTAAAGGGGAAGAAATTACTGATCGTCTGTTCATACAGTGTATGAACAGCAATCTGTCATTTCCCCTAGTCAGTCCCAACCCCCTTCAGTTAGAACACACCTAGAGAACATGATTAACCCCTTCCTCACCCTCTAGTGTTAACCCCTTCCCTGCCAGTGACATTTTTACAGTAATCAATGCATTTTTATAGCACTGATCGCTATAAAAATGCCAATGGTCCCAAAAATTTGTAAAAAAGTGTCCGCCATAATCTCGCAGTACCGATAAAAAAATCGCTGATCACCGCCATTACTAGTAAAAAAAAAAATATGAATAAAAATGCCATGAAACTATTACCTATTTTGTAGACGCTATAACTTTAGCGCAAACCAATCAATAAATGCTTATTGCGATTTTTTTTCAATGATAAATATGTAGAAGAATACGTATCGGCCTAAAATGAGGGAAAAAACGTTTTTTTATATATTTTTGGGGGATATTTATTACAGCAAAGAGTTAAAAATATTCATTTCTTTTCAAAATTGTCGCTCTATTTTTGTTTATAGCGCAAAAAATAAAAACCGCAGAGGTGATCAAATACTACCAAAAGAAAGCACTATTTGTGGGAAAAACAGGACGCCAATTTTGTTTGGGAGCCACATCGCATGACGCGCAATTGTCAGTTAAAGCAACGCAGTGCCGAATCACAAAAAGTGGCCCGGTCATTGACCAGCAAAATGGTCCGGGGCTGAAGTAGTTAAAAATCAGGGTTATCACTAGCTATGGGCTTGTGCTGATGACATAAATTTGACATCCATCTGTTATGCCATTAAAACAGTCCCTAACCCTACCACTTCCTGTCCTAGATTTTACCACCTCTAAAGCCAGCCATACATGGATCAAAATTTGGCCAGTTTACCAAGAACTAGCTGAGATTCAATCCATCTATGGGCTGGCTGATTGTACCCAAGTCGATCCATCGATCAACTTGGGTACAACAAGCCTGTCGGATTTTTTACATGTAATTACTGCTGGTGGCTAGAGCCGCTAGCAGTAATCATTGTGTTCTGCCGGTAAGGCTCCCTACGCCCCCCACCAGCATAACACCATGGCGATGAGGCAGGCGTTCCCACATCTACATGGACTGTGCTGATAGGGAAATCTAGCTATTTTGGAAGGAAAGAAAATCAAATCTTAATATTTTAGTCTGTTTTCAAAGGTGGACTCCTAACTGCTGTGTCTCCAAAACAGGAAGTAAAGGGAAATATTCCAAAAAAGACACAGACAGCAAAAAAGTCTTTTAACCATTCATTGCTTGATCCAATAAAGGTTCTGGCTAGAAATACAGTTTAGGGGAAGTTGAGCTATCTTAGACAGTGACCCTAACAACTTTAGTGCTTTTGCTATCACCTTAGAGCAGTGTTTCTCAATTCCAGTCCTCACGCCCCCCCCAACAGGTCATGTTTTCAGGATTTCCCTCAGATGAAATGGCCGTGGGAATTACTAAGGCAGTGAAACTGATCAAATCACCTGTGAAAAATAATGGAAATCCTGAAAACCTGACCTGTTGGGGGGGCGTGAGGACTGGAATTGAGAAACACTGCCTTAGAGGATGAATTGCTCTAAAGTGCCTGTAGCTACAGAGGTCAGTGAGGGACTTCTTTTGAAGCTCATATACTTTCCTAAAAATGTATGAATAACTAAATACCCATAGCCCATGAACCAAAGACAACCAAACCCCAAGTTATCCTTTAATTTAAGGTGCCATTTTTGCAGCTTATACTCTCTGATCTGGTCTATTCAGATCAGCATAAATCAGCCCAAATAAGCATTGGTCATTCTGTCTCCTCCGTTGCCCTAAAAATAATTGTTCAGGCTAGGGCATTCCTGTTAAGGGGGGCAAATGGTCCAGAAGACATTTCCAGACAGCTGGATTGTGCCTTCTGGTCTGACGTTTAAAACTAATATGTGTGGCCAGTGGTGAAGGTCCAGGACTGAAGGAGGCACTCTTAGCAACCTCAGTGTCTACCATTGCTTGTGAAAATCACTGTAGATAGAAAAAAAAATTGTCTCCTGGCCTACTATACATTGAACAGGAATAACCAAGAAATTTGTATAAGCATTTGATACATAGGGCCAGGTTCAGCAACACTTGCGCTGGAGTATTTCGATATGCGCCGCGTAACTGTGAAGATGCGCCGTTGTATCTCTGCGGCCGTACCCACCAACCTAGATGCGCCAGAAAACGGGCCATTTCCGACCGGCTTAACTTTCCGACGCCAGAGTATCGTCAGCGCATTGTTTCGCTTGGCGCATCAGTCGCGCCAATTGATTTCCCCTGCAAATATGCAAATGAGGGAGATTTTCCAATTCTCGAACGGATTAGCACCATACGCTGGCTACATGCGCCGCGCATATGTCGTCCGTCCGTCGCAAAGTTATTTCTACAAATAGCTGCTTTATCTTTACTCCAGACAGCCACAGGTCAGCAGGAGAGCCGCTACAGCTGCGTTACCGACGATAAGAGCTAGCTGAGCACCCCCACTTGCAGGACAACACCTCTGTCCCTGCTTATCTGTCAACTTTTACAGCCATGGAGGAAGACATCATAGGTCTCCATAGCCGAGATGACGGCTGACAGCTCCTGGCCTTTAAAGTTCAGCTTTCTCCTGTGTGTTTGCGGGGAACGGGAGCAGCCATCTCAGAACAAAAGTAACTTCACTGCGGGGAGGGGGAACAGGATATACTTTAGTGCCGGAATGGCGCATCTACGGGCGCATTTAAACGCCCAACGGAACGCATTGCGCTGACGTTTACCGTGAAGTGGTGCCGACGGAAGTTGTGAGCATGCGCACAAGGGGGCGAGTGGAGCCTCACTCACTGCGCATGCTCCGTGGTTGATGCGCTGAACGTAAGCCTCTGCGCTGGGCTCCGCCCATCATTTACATATGATCACACCCACTTCCGCTTGCGTCGGGTTACGCCAGCGCATTTTCGTTACTCCGTCGCAAGTTTAGGAGCAAGTGCTATGTGAATAACAGTACTTGCGCCGAAAGTGTCGGCGGAGTAACGTAAATGAGAAACGTTGCTCCAAAGTAAAGAAGCGCCCATCTACCTGAATCTGGCCCATAGACTGCAAGGCTTTTCTTAATAGCTAATAAATAGTTCTTAACTTCTTACACTAATAAGGTGACCTACATGCTATCACAAATAGTTAGTGAAGCTAAAGCTGACCATACATACTGGTAGATTTTCAAAAAAGTGTTCATTCGAAAAATCTTGTCAGTACATTTGACAATGACATCAGAAACTTGGCGAATCACATTCTAAAGTACTTTTAAAATTCTGTTAGCTTTTACCATTTTAGAATGAACTGAATTTCCCAACTTTTTGTAGCTGCTGACTTTTAAATGAGTGGAACTCCCCTTTAGGTGATTTTAACCACTTAAGGACCCCCGCACGCACATATACGGCCACAACATGGCTCATACAGGCACAAGGGCGTAAATTTACGTCCCCGCCTTCGTGCGGTTCGGGGCCCTCCGCGGCGTGCGGGGGTCCCCCTGGCTCCATGAGCGATCCGGGACGAGCGGGCGGATGTCCGTGTTTGCCCGCCCCCCCGCGATCGCTCCCAGCCAATGCGCGCGCTCCCCCTTTGTGTCACTTCCTCCTCCTGTGTAAACACAGGAAGGGGGAAGTGATGTAATCTCCCATCGCAGCGGTATTTCCAACCGCTGCGATGGGAGAAACACCTTACAGTAAGTGTGCACCAACAGTACACTGACATACACACACATAGGCATACTTAACCCCTTGCGATCTGCCCCCCCACCCCCCCTGTCACAGTGTCACTGAATGCAGTGATCTAATCACTGCATTTAGTGTCAGTGTGACAGGCAGTGTAAAATCAGTTAGTGTTAGGTTCAGGATAGCCCCCCCACCCCCCCTAATAAAGTTTTAACCCCCTGATCACCGCCCTAGTTAACCCTTTCACTCCCTATTGCCAGCGTCACTAAGCGATCATTTTTCTGATCGCTGTATTAGTGTCGCTGTTCCCGCTAGGTAGCTATTTTTTTTTATCGCGATTTTTTTTTTTTACTAAAGACATGTGGCTAAATAAATTTTGGCCTAAATGTTTGACTAAAATTTAGTTTATTTGATTTTTTTTTAACAAAAAGTAAAAAATAGTGTTTTTTTTTCAAAAATGTCGCTCTATTTTTGTATATAGCGCAAAAAATAAAAATCGCAGAGGTGATCAAATACCACCAAAAGAAAGCTCTATTTGTGGGAAGAAAAGGACGCAAATTTTGTTTGGGAGCCACGTCGCACGACCGCGCAATTGTCTGTTAAAGCGATGCAGTGCCGAATCGCAAAAACACCTTGGGTCATTTACCAGCGTATTGGTCCGGGTCTTAAGTGGTTAAAGAGCACTGGCATGGCCATCGGTGTGCTGTAAGAACTATTATACAGTATACATGTAATATGAAAACCTCCTCCTAATTATTGAATGTTTTTATGTAAAAAAAAATATATATATAAACTAAATGAGATCATAAAAGAGAAAACTATAATCCTACAGTAATCTATTGTTTAGATACTTACTCATTGCCAACCTGGTAAACCTCAAACAAATGACAAGAGGCATAAGGAGGGATCTGTCCATTGGTTACATTTAGAGCTGTTTGCAGAGCAGCTAAAGTTGTATCATGCTGTAAGAGATAAACAGACCAGCAACTGTTATGCCCTGTACACACGATCGGTTCATCCGATGAAAAGGGTTTGATGGATTTTTTCATCAGATATCCGATGAAGCTGACTTTCGTCAGTTTTGCCTACACACCATCGGTTAAAAAAAACGATCGTGTCAGAACGCGGTGACGTAAAACACAACGACGTGCTGATAAAAATGAAGTTCAATGCTTCTGAGCATGCGTCGACTTGATTCTGAGCATGTGTTGATTTTTAACCGATGGATTTCCCCACAGACGATTGTTTTTTTCTATCGTTTTTTTAACCATCAGATAATTTTAAAACAGGTTCTAAGTTTTTTCACCAATGGAAAAAAAAATGATGGGGCCTACACACGATCGGTTCGTCTGACGAACCGATCGTGTGTACACGGCATAACAGATCAGGTTTAGTCCAAATATTCAGTAAGTCCACTACATTCGAATGAGTTCTGTTGCAAGAGTACGTTTTTTGGACTTACAAAGTACCCAACACAATCGGCTCAATAAATTACTGTAATAGTTTTATAACACATTTCACACAAATAATACATGGAAAAAAGCAGTATACTGTATACAGCAGTGGTTCTCAACCTGGGGGTCGGGACCCCCTCGGGGGTCAAATGATGATTTGCCAGGGGTCACCAGATCCTGGGCTGTTCCTGAAGCCCACACTGTTCTCTCAGGAAGGGAGATGATAAGAGGGGGAGAAACAAAGAAAAAGGGAGAGAAAGGAAAAAAAGAGAGAGCAAGAAAGACAGTTAGAGGAAAAGATGGGGAAAAACAAGGAATTAGGATGGAGAGAGATGAAAGGGAAAGAAATGAGAACAAACAAGAAGGGTGGTACATTATAAAATGTACCATAAGGGGTTTTAATACTTTGCGAGTGGAAGGCACTCAGGGAGGGCTAAATGTCCACGGGTTAGGGGCGCAAATTATTTGTCTTGCCTTGGGTGCTTTCAACTCATGCTATGAAAATAATTTTACTGTTAGGGGTCCCCACAACTTGGAGAATTTTATCAAGGGGTCACGGCACTAGAAGGTTGAGAACCACTGGTATACAGTAACGTACACAGAAACACAACCACTTGTAGAGTATGCACACATAGCAATGTATGCCAGAAATGTGAACTAACTCACATGATTGGACATGCAAACACATGTTCGTATCTTTGGTGAACAGAAACCATCAGCACTGCAGCAAGGATAGGGGGATGTGTATGGACAACCACTGATGTAGAAAGGAAAGGAGAACATTTGCAATGATCCCAGGAGAAGATTATCTCAGATTTGCAACAAAATGGGTGTGCATGCCAAATTCTTCACACTATTATCACCATGTGATAAATTACCAAATTGACGTTCTTATTTGACACAGGAAGCACTAATTATATAGGCATATAGACATTGCTGCATTTTTTGGTATACACAAGTCTTTGGTAACCCCCCCCCCCCCCCAGTGTATTTGTTATCATGTAAAAATAATATTCCTGTATTGTGCATGATGATGCCGAGACTCCACAGACCAGAGTTTGAGAGGCATTGAAGGAGAGCTGGAGCTAGGTGTAAGGTAAGTTAAATACTCCCCTAGACATAATTATTTAACCCTTTTAGTGCAAGGGAAGGGGAGTTGCACTTAAACTAGTTAAAGACTCTGGGCGTGTTACAAATGCCCATAAATCTCGATAATTGTACACAGGGTGTGTGTAGCCCGTCCAGTCTCTCTGCCCTGCTTCTGGGCCTCCAAGTCTCCAAATATACCGTAATTGTTGGCTATGATTAATCAAAGCTGGCATTACAGCATACACAGAGAAGAGGTTTGCAGCTCTAGCTGTCAATGTTGTTTATAAATTACACTGCTCCAGACTGTGCTTATACAAAGATACAAGCATATTGTTACATTTGTATCATTCTGTTCATTCATCTCTGGATCAAAGTAATGCATTTAGATTTGCAGGTGATGTTAGTTAAAGCTCTTTAACCCCTTATTATCCCTTATCACTAATCACCAATGTCCGAATTATCCCTAATTAACTCCTTAAAGCGGAGGTTCACCCAAATAACATGTATATAACATTACATTCTGCATACTTCCAACATGTACAGTAAGCTGTTAATTTTATCATTTTGGCTCTACTTACCGTATTATTGCTATTTTCCACCCGGCTTCCAGGTACTCGCTCTCGCGGGAGTAGGCGTTCCTATGCAGACGCGCAATGTCATCTGGGACTTCGCCCAGATGATTGACGTCCTTGAGAAAAACTTCCCCCCGCAATAGGGGGGGGGGCCTTATCCACCGGGGGGAAGTTAGCATTAATACGCTATGTAGAGCCAAAAGAAAAAAATTAAACAGCATACTGTACATGTTGGAAGTATGCAGAATGTAATGTTATATACATGTTAGTTGGGTGAACCTCTGCTTTAAGCTGGGCAGTGTGCAGAATGAAAAAAAATTATGTTATTGTGGCAATCTTCCTTGCTGTGCCGTTCTGTTGGGGAAACTTAGACTCCCCTCCTTCCTGCCAGAACTTACTGATCAGTGCTTACAGTCATTAGCTGCAAGCGCTGATCGGATGCTGTAGAACATACTGTATAGCTGTATACATGGGTTGAAAGTCAGCCGGTTCCTGCCGAACCAACCAATTTGGCCCATGTGTACACAGCATTAGTCTCCTTGTTTGTTGTTAAAAATCAATGTATGTATTACCCTGTTATGTTTAGTAATAACAACGTTATTGCCTAATAAACAGGTCCAATACAGAAATGTAGAAATTGTTAATTAGGGATGAACAAGTGTGAGAGGTGAAGTGGCTAAATTAAAATAAAAGGTTTTGATTTTTACTAATAAAAGGTTTATTGCTAGTTACAATGTCTTGAGATTTAGTAGTTAATCATGTTAGTCAATGTTAGTCAATGCAACTGCATATGGTCATGGCATTCCAGGAATTTTTACTGGAATAAAAAATACTATGCCAAGCTACAGCAGTAATATTTTGTCCCCAGAGAAAAGTGAGCTCAGGCATATTTTGGATCCTAGTCTGAACTTAACAGAGCAAGCTGCAAGTAAGCTGTCACTGTACTGGTCCAAGAGATCAGGACATTCCCCCGCCTTAATCATTCCATTTTAGGGCCCTTTCACACGTTCGTCCGTTTTTTACGGATGAAAAACGGACCGCAATGCATCCTTATGGGATAGCGGACGTTAGCGGATGAGCATCCGCTAACGTCCGTTTGCATCCGTCTCCGTTAAGCTCCGTTTTTTTGAACGGAAGAAAACCCTATTTTTCTTCCGTCAAAAAAACGGAACGGACGAAAAACGGATGTTAGCGGACGATCCGTTTAACATCCGATCCGCTAACATCCGTTTTTCATCAAAATATGTAATAAAAAAAAAGTTCTAAAAAAAAAACAAAAAAAAAAAAAAACGGATGAAAAAACGGATGGAAAAACTGAAGAAAAACGGATGAAAAACGGATGAAAAACGGATGCAAAACGGATGAAAAACGGATGAAAACGGATGAAAAACGGACGAAAAACTGATAAAAAACGGACGAAAAAACTGATGAAAAAAACTGACCTAAAAAACGGTCCGCACGTGTGAAAGAGGCCTAAGTCTCATCTGACCATAACACCTTTTTCCACGTGGCCTCAGAATCTGCAATGGGTGTTTAAGGTGGTCAGATGAAACTAAAATTGTGTTATTTGGCCTCAACACCAAACAATATGTCTGGCGGAAGTCCAATACAGCTTACCGTCCAAATAACACCATTCCTACAGTAAAGCATGGCGGTGGTAATATCCTGTTATGGGGTGTTTCTCTGTAGCAGGGACTGGAGCACTTTTCAGGATAGAAGGGAAAATAGATGGGGCAAAATACCATCAAATTCTTTCGGAAAATCTGGTGCCCTCTGCCAAAAAGAAGGGAAGGAGGTTTACCTTCCAACATGGCAATGACCCAAAGCACAAAATACCATCAAATTCTTTAGGAAATTCTACTGCTCTCTGCCAGAAAGAATGGAAGAAAATTTACCTTCCAACATGGAAATGACCCAAAGCACACAGCAATAATGACCACACTGTGGTTGAAGGAGAAAAAAGTGATTGTCCTTGCATGGCCTAGTCAGAGCCCAGACTTAAACCCCATTGAAAATCTGTGGAATGACTTTAAGACTGCAGTCGACAAATGGCCACCATCAAATTTACGTGAACTTGAGTAGCTCTGCAAAGAAGAGTGGGCAAATATTGCAAAGTCTAGATAAGAAAGGTTAGTAGAGATATATCCCAACAGGCTAAAGGCTTTATTTAAGCCAGGGGTGTCAAACTAAATTTCATTGTGGGCCGCATCGGAATTATGATTGCCCTCAAAAGGGCCGGTTGTATCTGTAAGATTAGATGTCCAGCACATCCCCTCCCCATATATTAGATGTCAAGAGCCCCCCAACCATCAGAAGTTGAGTCCTCCACTCTCCCTTACATCACAGTGTACCCCCCTTTCCTTGTGCTGCTGCTGGGAAGAAGCTGGATGCATTGCTTTAAAGCAAAAAGTAAGGGTCTGGAGGAGGAGCAGAGGAGGGCTGGTGGTGCGAGGGCCACATGAAATGCCCTGGAGGGCCGGATTCGGCCTGCAGGCCTTGTGTTTGACACCTGTGATTTAAGCAAAAGGTGGTTCAATAAAATACTGACATAAGGTGGGATGATCCCTTTTCAAGTCTTTGATTCTGTATTTTGATTTTTTTGTTAATTTTATTCTGACATATTGGTGATGTATCTTTCATTTGGGTGTTATTAGTTGCACTAGTAAATAAAGCTGAATAAAACAATAACTGTGTCTATCTTCATTTAGGCTGCAAAGCAACAACATGTAATTATTTTAAAGGGTGTGATTCTTTTCTATACCCTCTGTATATATCTTTTTTTTTTTTTTTTTGTTATTGGTGCAATAAGATTATCTACAACCAATGTCCGAATCCAAGTTAAAGGTCTATTTCTGTTGTGCTATATTTTCTTACATAAGAGACCCTTTTAAAAACAATGAAGAAATACTGCTAGGAAAGCCAAATACATACCGCAGAGTACATTATCAGCTTTTGTTTGCTAGATGGCATGAGAGCTTGTGTGATATTTTCTAAAATGGCTTTCACAAGGACACCTGAAAACAAGATGAAATGCTTTCAATTAATTGCAAAAAAATAAAGAACACCAGCTGTTCAATTTTTGGTTTTAACACCTTCACCCTATTCACTGATAAGTGTATATTGTTTACTTCATGGCTACATGAGTTCTCACATTAGCTGTCAATTATTTACGTTTAGCTATAGCTTGTCTTTAAAAATCTACAGTACATTTACCAAATATTCACTGCAGGTGAATCTTCCATTTGCATGTGTTTTACATGACAGTGATTGATTCACCCTAAAAGGCTGGGTTAACACTGCAAAGTGGCTCACAGCAGGGGTCTGGTGCTTCCCTGTTCACTGTTTCAGGTCTGATTTCAGTCCGAATTTTTGGCTGAATTCATACCTGAAAAATAACTGGAAAGCCACATGCAATTTGCAATAGTGTGAACCCAGCCTCAGTGAATGCTTGGTGAAAGTCACATTCACTGCTTTACAAATATGCACCTGGTGTCTAAAGGGTACTCTTACTACTAGTTATGTTGTTTTTAATGCAACAGTGGGACACGTATCCAAAGTGTATCTAAAGAAAACTTAAAAAAAATTCTAGTTGTAATTGTAAGAGTGGTCATTTTTTTTTAAACCCCCTGTTTTTTCATTATGTCTGTATCTCCTTGGGGAGATTTATTTCACTTCCTGTCCTTGTTACTCAATCTTTCTTAAGAGAGCAATCTTCCCTGATAAAGATTTCCCCATTGGGTAGTTCCATTTCTACTTTACTAAACAAAATATATGCAGTACCTGATAGTCTAAAACTTTTCCTACCTTCTCTGCTACATTAAAGTGGAATTCCAGCTTAAACTTAAAATAGAGCTCCACCCAAAAGGGTAATTTCCATTTGTTAGCCTCCTTTCCCCTCCTCCGCTGCCACAGTTGGCACCTTTTGGGGGAGAGGGAAGCAGGTACCCACTCCTACTATGACAAACTGAGCTGGAAGTTTGGCCCCCTTCCTTTTCCCTGCAGCCGGCCCATTCACAAAACGCAGCGTGATTGCACATGCGCAGTAGGAAACCGTCTGTGAAGCCACAAGGCTGCTGATTTTTCTTCTTCCTCCATCCTATAACCCCTACCACCAAAATCTTCCAGTGCGGAATGCAATAATATACAGCTAAAGTGCTGTCAGGAGCAGGGCCAGGACAGGGGGGGCAGAAGGGACACATGCCCCAGGCATGGAGTCGCTATGTGGAGAGGGGGCGCTGAAATCAGATGAGCACTCAACTCTTTAGGCTGCCTGCATGACACTCCTGTCTTTCAGAGAAGAGCACAGTGCTGGGCTGCGATAACTGCTGTGGGGACGATTTTGGTCCCCCTTCAGCTACAGGACTGGATCTCCTTTGCCTACCTCCTCTAGCAGCTTCAGGCTCTGGTGTGTGGGCAGGATGTGGATGTGGCCAGGATCGGAGATTCAACCTGCCTGCCCGACTGCCTGAACCGCTTACTGACTGCCACTAACCACTAATGTGGGGGAGGGGGTTATTAATACTGACCCCTGTGCTAGGGGTTATTAAGTCAATGCTGAGGGTTATTAATGCATCCTATGTTGGGGTAAATTATTGTCTCCACAGACACTAATGCTGGGGGTTATTATTGTTGTCTCTGATACCTGTGTTGGGGTTATGTATCCTCTAAAACGTGTGTTGGGGTCATTAATGCGTCCACTAACACCAATGTTGGGGGTTAATAATGTTCCAGTAGGGTTGTTCCAATACCACTTTTTGTGTCAGTATTTTTTTTTTTTTTACAATTTTATCTTTATTTTTACAAATGTTTTAATATTTTTTTACAATTTAATATATATTTTTTTGTTACTATTTTTACAATGCTTTCTTTTTTTTGGGGGGGGGGGGGGGGGGGTGGACAGTGTCAGTGTTTTTTTATTTTTTATTATTTTTACAATTTTACTTTTAAATATCTATGTATTACAATTTTTCCTTTATTTTATATACCCTGTTGGGGGGGGGTTGGTAAGATATCTCCCGTTTGAGACAGAGAAAGGGACTAATGACGCAGATTCCCCAGTCCCTTTCTCTGTAGCCTTAGCTGCACTAAAGATGATAGACAAGAGACAGAGGCTCCTCTCCATTCATAAACTCCGACATTGTAAACACAGTTTACAATGCTCAGTTATGAATGGACATAGTCAGTGATCACTGACTCTGTGTGCATTCAGAAAAGGAAGGAGCCAGTAAATTACATATTTACTGGCTCCTTCTTCAGTTCTCCATCCTGACAGATCTGGGACAGGGGGGGACCGGAGGAGGACACGAAGGGGGGAGCGGAGAAGGAGCTGAGGAGGACACCGAGGTAGAGCGTAAGGTTAGCAGAGAAAGACATGGAGGGGAAGTGGAGAAGGACACGGAGGGGGAGCGGAGAAGTAGCGTAGAAGGACATGGCGTGGGACCTTAGAAGCACAGAGGAGGAAATGAGGAGGACACAGGACAATCAGGGACGATCGGTGTGGAGGTGAGGGCCATTAACAAGCATCGATCTCCCTGTATAGATTTCAATAAAGCAGCTGAAAGCCCGCGGGAGTGAGAAAAGGAGAAGCAGCTGTCAGATGTTTTATTGAAATCTATAACAGGGAGATCGGTGCTTGTAATGGCCCTCACTGCCGCACCAATCATCCCCTAACTGCTCAGGTATCAGAGAATTTTCACGAGAACAAGAACTCGTGCAAATGCTCAGTATCGGCATTGTTACCAATACTAGTAAAACCCCCCTCTGTGCACAGCAGCCCCCCCTAATACTTACCTGAGCCCCATATCGATCCAGTGATGTGCACAAGAGCCTTGGCTCACCAGGGAATCTCCCTCATCATTAGCGGGAGCCATTAGCTGCCACTGCTGTCAATCATAGCCTGTGAACCAATGAGGAGAGAGTTGGGGTGTGGCAAACTGTGGCTCTGTGTGTGAAAGGATGAGCCTGCTTGGGTGTTTCCCTTGCAAGCTGCTTACTCTGGGGGCACTTGGCAGGATGGAGGGGCCGAGAGCACCAGGGAGGGACCTGAGAAGAGGAGGATTGGGGCTGTTCTGCACAGACTAGGTAAGTATGACAAGTTTGTTATTTAGAAAGTAAGCCTTTAATATCACTTTAACAAGCCTTTAACAATGGTCACCAGGGCAGAGAGAAAGGGTGAATCTTCCCAGTGATGGCACAGACAGCAATGCAAACCTGCAGGAGTTTTCACAGTTCCATTATCTATCCAAAACTAAAAAAAGATTTGGCTTTAGATATACAGCAAATCTTTTCTTTTCAAAAGCCACACAGTATGTAACTCCCTGTATATTACACCTAGATTGAACTAAAATTATGTTATCCCTCAGTATGTTACATAAGACACGTTCCACATACTTCACTTGACACATCTCATATTTAAAGATATCCTTATGCTGCACATTATGGACCTTATGTAAAGCATACAACATTATATACAAAAGGTAGACATTAGAGGAAAACACAGAAAGTAAGTATGGCATCTGCTATTGCTGATAATCCCTTCTCACCCGCTACTTTCCCAGCTGCCATGCTGACATTTCTGTAATTTTTGTACACAGGCTAAGTAGGGAAAGCAGATACTGCTATCTGTTCTCGGCCACATTCCACAGTATTACAGCACTTAGCCTTCTATTTTCTATTTTCTGGCCCATTCATAAAATGCATGTCGTGTGGTAGATCCTGCAGTATGTCATGGAGTTGGTTAAAACAGCAGAGAGATCAGTGATTGGAGAGGAAGCTGTTCACATGACCAGGCTTTCCTCCTGGATTTTCCCTCCTTTTTTCTTATTTCAATTGAGCTCTGCTTGCAACAAAGGCCTCAAGCAAGCTCAGTGCAATGCACATTTTGAACACCTTTGTGCTAAATAAATGTATTTTTTTTTTTGTTGTTTTTTAAGCTACCATACTGCTGCTTTATGAATTGACCCCTGAGTCTGACTTTTATTGATTTCTTGTCCTATAAAGCTGGTCATATACTAGTAGAATTTTGTTCACAGTTTTTGGTTTTAAGAGGATTCATAAATCAGGTGAAATCAGCATTCATTTTTTTGACCACAGTGATGAGAACATTTGAAAGAGCAGAAAATAAAACTTCTCTAACAAACTAATTTCTAACGGTGTACATGGTTTTCATTCAGGAAATTACATTTAA
>JAJQKJ010002617.1:0-65687 GCA_029574335.1 Rana kukunoris | reverse complement strand
CGCTCACTGCTACTACTCACTGCTGACTACTCACTGCTACTACCAACTGCTACTACTCACTGCTACTACCCCTAGACACACTACAAGGTACTTAATACGCGATCCCAAAACAACAACCAGCGGCTCCTTCGGGGGTGGGGAGTGCTACAATGAATTAAAAATACATTTCTCCAAAGTCGGGGGTAATGCCTTCTTAAGGACCGTACACATGATCAGATTTTCAGATGGGAACTGTGTGATGGCAGGATGTTGTCGAATATCCGACCGCTTGTATGCTCCATCGGACAATACCCTTGTCGGAATTTCCAACAACAAATGTGGTATAGACATTCTTTAAAAATTTTCCAACAACAAATGTGTCCTTCTCGGAAAAAAATCCAAAGTACCAACACGCATGCTCAGAAGCAATGCTAACAATAATGCCGCATACACACGATCGGATTTTCCGTCGGAAAAACCTTGGGTGTTTTTTTCCAACAGAAATTCCACTCAAGCTTGGCTTGCATACACACGGTCACACAAAAAGTTCTCCGAACTTTCGTCTGTCATGAAACGCGGTTACGTACAACACTACGACGAGCTGAGAAAATTAGGTTCAATGCTTCCTAGCATGCGTCTAATTGTTTCCGAGCATGCGTCGGATCTTGCCGCGTCACAATTGCTACAGACGATCGGATTTTCCGATAGAATTTTTTTCCATCTGAATATTTGAGAACCAGCTCTCAATCTTTTGTTGGCAGAAATTCCGACAGCAAAAGTCAGATGGAGCCTGCACACGGTCAGAATTTCCTTTCAAAAGCTCACATCAGACTTTTGCTGTTGGAATTTCCGATCGTGTGTGGGGGGCATACGACAACATTAGCAGAATTTGCCCCAAGAGTGGCGCTAAAGAGCTGAAAAAACACATTGTTTCGTCTTTGTTGGACAAAAAATTTCCTGTTTGTATGCAAGACAAGTTCACGGCCAATGGTCTTCAGACAAAAGTCCTATGATTTGTCCACGGAAAATCCAATTGTATGTATGAGGCTTAGGCGGCGTACACACGATCGGATATATCCGATGAAAACGGTCCCGGACCATTTCCATCGAATATGTCCCGATCGGGAGTTTGATCCGATGGCGTGTACACACCATCGGATCAAATTCCCCGCCCCCCGGAAAGGCGCCGGTGACTTTGCGGTGACGTTGACGCCGCTCGTCAGTCACCGCAACGTCACACTTCTGTGCTTACCAGGAAGTCATATCATCATCCGCTTGCTATATCGCTTTTTCGATCGATCTATCTATTCGGCTTAATCGGCGGCGGTGGTGGGTCCGACATGTCTGCTGGTAAGTGTACTAACCAGCAGAAACATGTCGGGCGGACAGATCCCCACCGGCTAGATTTCAAAGCATGCTTTGAAATCTGTCGGGTGGAGAAATCTGTCCGCTATGCCATACACAACCACGAAGCGGAGATGTCTGCTGAAACAAGGTCCATCGGACCTTTTTCAGCGGAATATCCCCTCGTGTGTACCCCGCCTTTAAAGTGGATGTAAACCCAATTTATTTTTTCTTTTGATGTCACAATGTACAGTGTACGATTTCATATCATCTGTGCCCAGTCTTGCCACACAGTTAATCCAGCTCTGAGCAATCCTCTTTTATTGTTCAGTGAAACAAAACGGACTTATAGTAAAAAACCTTAGTCCGTTCCGCCCCCTTGCTGTGAGTGACAGTTTATTTACATATCTCATGCACTAGCTTGGAGACAGACATTATTTTTTAATTCCCATCCCCACTCCTTTTCTGAAGTCATGTGGTTACTTTTCTGGATTTTGACTGGATGTAAGTAATCATAGCAGAATTTAGTGTAAGGAATACACAGGAAAAAATGCATGCTGACAAGGAGAATGTAGAGGTGGGCGTCTACTGACATCACAACTCCATCCAGCGAGCTCCAGACAACAGATCCACCCACAGAATCTGCAGTTTTTCAGTTCTTATAACAGACAGAGGGGGAGACATTTGTCAGGTAAGGATACATGCAGGAGGCATCTATATCCTTATAGATCAGCACTATGGCAGTAGTTTAGAGTGGGTTTACATTAAGGTGACCAGGTTTTTAAAATAAAATCAGGGGACATATTTTTTTTACTAGTAATGGCGGCAATCAGCGACTCTCTGCCCGCCACCGCCCCCTCACAGCCTGTCAGTCCTGAGGCCTCGTACACACGATCAAATCTGTCTGCTGGAAACAGTCTGCTAGACCGTGCTGCTAACCAGCATGCTAACCAGCAGACATGTCTTCTCGCACACGCGCCGAATGGTTTCGACGCATGCGCGGAAGTGTTTTACTTCCTGGTGCGGTCAACGTCACCGCCACGTCACCGCCACGTCAGCGCGCTGTCTGCTGGCGGGGATTTTGGTTTGCTCGTGTGTACATGCGAGCAAACCAAAATCCCAGCAGACAGATTTGTTCAAATCTGTCGGACAGACAGATTTGAACAAATCTGTCTGCTCGTGTGTACGAGGCCTTACTCTCCAGGCCCCGGCTACTACTGGTGGGGGAGTGGAGGAAGATCACTCCACCAGGGAAGGCAAGGGAGATAAGCAGGCAGTCGGCTGGCCAAGACGTGAGCCAAGCAGAAGAACATGCGAGCGGAGATGAATGGGCATGCACCTGAAACTGAAGAAATATTCACTCCATTCTGACCAGCACATGAATCATCAGAAAGGGGCACAGATAATGGAAAAAAATTACACCCCAAAGCTACTATGCGGCGTTTGTAATTCCCTATTTTTTTTTTTTTATTATTCTGCACTGACTGTCTTGCCCCAGCCCCTGTTTAAATCCAATCCGTGGACAAAACCGGGACAGACTTGGTCTGGGGGACAGTGTCCTCAATCCGGGACTGTCCCCTGAAACCGGGGATGTCTGGTCACCCTAGTTTACGTCCACTTTAAGACAGTTGTCACTGGAACAAGTGTGCCCATTGAAAGATTTACTAATATATTTTTTTGTTGCGTTTCTCTGCTAACAGAGAAAATGGCAAATCAAAGAGCTAAGTGACGGTCATCACCGGCCCCTAAAAAAATGTAACTTGTTACTATGCCCATCATAGGCAAAGTACAGATTCCCTTTACTGGTTTTGTGCCGCCTACGTACTGCCTAACAACTCCTATTGTTTCCCTTCCCTTTGTTCACATATCTGGACACAAACATTTAATCTTTTGGAGCTGTCATTAGAAAGGAGAGGGATGCCAAGTGAACAAAAACCCTGCCACCGCCAGATACCTATTTCCCTACTGAAAGGCGAGAAGACAGACGCATTGTCGAAGGCGCTATTATTTCCATTATCTGGAAGACTCAGCACAAAAGGGCAGCCTTGTCCCTGGACTTGTAAAGGTCGGCGCTTGACCTGAGCAGCCTGTGGAAAAATGACATTTTAGAGATGGACGAAAAGGTTAAAATATTCCTATAGCGCATCCAAGGGCTGAAATGTCTGTCAGCTGGGGAAGAAGAGAGCTGGAGCGGCTAAAGGTGAACGGATCCACTCTGCTTACTTCCCAGAGGTCAGCTGAAGTACAGTTTGCATAATCTCTATCCTCCAGAGGATCCAGTGTGCTCACCAGTCTTCAGAGAAACACTTTGACAGTTAAAATGCTAATGGGAACAGTCGTAGATTGTGGTAAACGGTACCTGTTGCATACATAATAGTGGAGGCAGCTAAAATGTACGAACCCCCTCAACGGATTTGAAGACCATCAGGGGGTTAAAGAGTCAGATCATTCCTTTCAACAACAATCTTCCAATACAATTATAGGTGCAAGTGATGTATTGTCTGCATGCTATTTACCTGCAAATGTCTTGTGTAAACATTTAACCAATTAACCTCCTGAAGGTTTTAACCCCTTCAGGACCAGAGTAGCACTGTGCTACTTTAAAAGCCGCTGGGCTAATAGGAGAGAGGAGCGGGGCCTCGCACATGTGCAGAAAGGCTACACTGCCGGGTTCCCTTATCCGCAATGGCAGCGGCAGTATTATCTTTCTGCTGTACGCCGGAAACCCTACTGCCGACATCACTGGACTCCAGGACAGTAAGTGCCCAATTAATAAAAGACAGCAGCTGCAGTATGTGTAGCTGCTGGCTTTTAATTTTTTTGTTTTCCCCGGATCTCCTCTTTAATTTTGCTCCAGCTTGGTTTGCATACAAATGGAAAAAAAAAACATGGACAGCCGCACTTCAAAAAACCTTGATGGTTATCTTTTATAAAAAAAAAGGAAAAATGCACTACAAGTCAAGCACACTACACTACACGGAGTAGAACAGCTGACGCGTTTCACACTATAAATTAGTGCTTAATCATTATCCACCTGGAGCGGTAACTTTCTTTCTTTCATTGGCTTTGCATATCACACACAGGTCACACAAAAGTTCTCTGAGCTTTCGACCGTCAAGAACACCTGTGATGTACAACACTACGACGAGCCGAGAAAATGAAGTTCAATGCTTCAGAGCATGCGTTGAATTGTTTCCGAGCATGTGTCTGAATTTTGCGCGTTGGATTTGCTACAGACGATCGGATTTTCCAATAGGAATTTTTTCTGTCTGAGAATTTGAGAACCAGCGGAGATTCCGACAGCAAAAGTCCAATGGAGCATACACACGGTCGGAATTTCCGTCCAAAAGCTTACATAGGACTTTTCTTGTCGGGTTTTCCAATCGTGTGTACGGGGCATTACATGTCACCTGTCAGAATGGCGAATCGCCTTGTTTACAAAGGCAGTTCCCCGTTCTGCCTGTGTAATAGGTGATCTCAGGCCGCCGTCGGACATTGAGTCCGCAAGACCCACAGGCGTGCTCGTGCAGCGGGCACAACGTGCGCCTACTATCGCACCTGCGCAAGCCAGAGAGCCAACCTGCCGGTGGCGGCTTTTCGGTTAGTGGTTATTTTTTGTTATTCTGCCTCTCACTGGTAAAATAAACCTAATACTAAAATTATAGACTGATCATTTCTTTGTCAGTGGGCAATCGTACAAAATCAGCAGGGGGTCAAATACCTTTTTCCCCCTCACTGTACTTACGGCATTCTATTTCTGCACCTAATAAGTGTAATACAAGTATGGATTAAGTGGTGTTTTTTAATATCAGCCTGAGCTCAGCTTTATTGTGTGTTCAAGGCAAAGCCTATCATAGCATGATTGTCTAGTAGATTTCATGTGCTTAGCCAAAGTTTTTCTTCTCCTGTTTACCATGAAATTACTTTACATCTCCCTTGCCGCTTGTTCTCAAACTGAGCCGAGTCTCATTGTGTCTGTCAGAGAGTCTCCAAATGGCTTTGTATTTTTAAGAGCTCTTCTCTGCTTGCAGTGAGAAAAACATCTCTTGTTCTACTTCCTCTCTGTTCAGCTGTGAAGTGCCTGTACTTGAGTTATGTGAATTGGGCGGTGAGGGTATTAGTCACATCTCCCACATGAATACTTTATTCCCATTTACTATCCGAGCGCGTGACACTTCACATACTCTCGTGCGCAATGCCAAGTTTGTCAGCGGTGAATTTTTCAGCTTCCCATACCGTGGATGCACATGAAAAATGATGGCGCGGTGAACACTGTCCAGAAATCGCACACAGTTCAAGCTATAAATATCCCAGGAGCCTTCCTTTATAGTTTTCAATAAATCTGTCTCTGTGAATCGTGGCTTTTTGATTTGGTTAAAGCTTAAAGGGTTGTTAAAGGAAAAAAATGTTTTCCTTTAAAATAACAGACATGTTATACTTACCTCCACTGTGCAGTTAGTTTTGCACAGAGTGGCCCGATCCACGTCTTCTGGGGTCCCTCGGTGGCTGTCTCTGGTCCTCCCCGCAAGTACTGACCACAGTCATGCGAGAGCTCGCATGGTGGTGAGTAATTGCGGGCGCGCTCCTGTGATACAGCGAGCGGCCATAGCCGCTCACTGTATCACTCGTCCACGCCCCTCGGCACGCTGTGTCACTGGATGTGATTGACAGCAGCGCCAGCCAATGGCTGCTCTCAATCCATCCGCTCTAGCCAATCAGCGGCCAGGCTGAGCGGCGAAGAGGATCTCGGGACCGCGCGGGACTTTCGAGGGGTCAGGTAAATATAACGGGGGCTGAGGGGGGGCCATCAGCATCAGATGTTTTTTCACCTTAATGCATAGATTGCATTAAGGTGAAAACATTTTCTACTTCACAACTCCTTTAACTCCAAAATAAGCAAATATGTTAATAATAAAAGGGCCGTGGGTATCGTTACCTGAATCTTGGTATGTTTTGTGTATTTCTTCCAGACCTGAGCAGTAATCCAGTGAGGCCCGGAGTGACAAGGACAAAAAGGAAATAACGGAGGGCTGGCCATGACTGGGTGGAATCAGGGCAACAAGGGGTTAAGGAAAGGAGGTGCTCTCAGGGGAGTGGCCGTAGGCTTAAAGGAACACTAAAGGTTTGTTTTTTATTAGTTCAATTGATTGCTGTAAGCTAGAGCATTTAAATATCACTTACCTCATTTTTCCTTTTGACCTTCAAAATACAGTAATCCAGGTTTGAAAATGCCATTACCTGTCTCTCCTCTTCTTGCTTTCCACCAGCATCTGAGCCGTTTTCCATGGTGGAAAAACAGACGTGCTCACCCCCTCCCTATGACTACAGCCTTGTGTGAAGATGCTCTCTTATCCCTCACAGGCATGGAGGCTAAGCCTAATGGGAACTGTAGTTCCCATTAGGCCGTGATGTAGCAAGAATGAATGTGCACCGCAAACCAGGAAGTCAGTGAGAATAACGATTCAGGAGTGACGGAGGTGAATAAAACAGCTTGATTTCAACAGGTATCAAACTAGTTATAATGCAAAACATTACTTTTTATTTTATCAGCTACTGTCAGACTTTAATTTAAGAGGAAATTATTTTTGTTTTTACAACCCCTTTAATTCATTGGAGGGGGGAGGACAGATATATTTAGGGGGCAGAACAGCACCACGTGCACAGGCAGAAGGAGTGAGACACAGGGAGGCAGGTTTTCCCACCCAGCGTCCCTTGTTTTGTTTGATGTTGTGCGTTGTGCGTCTGTTTTCTTCTCTTTCAGGTCGGTGGAAGGTTGTCACGACAGTGGAGGTGGTGTCCTTGGTCTTTGATGGTGACAGTTAACTGATGGAATGGAAATGGTTGGGGGGCTCATCGTGGGATGGGCCCCTTATGGGGTTATTGCAGTGGAACGGTGTCCGCTGTAATACGGTTACGGTGCACTGCGGGTTAAAAAGGGGTGTCTCCGAGCTGGAGTCGGCTGGAGGCCTTGGTATAGTAAAGGTACTGCAGTATGGTGGTGAAAGGTAAAGGTTAATGGGGGTTGCTGTCAAAGACCAATTGGGACTGGTGTTAAAGGTAATAACGTTTTTGGTAAATATTGTTATTAATAAAGTTGGAATTGTTGGAAATTCCTATTATCTAAAATTTGGTTAAATATTTAATTTTGGTTATATAAAATAAAATGGCTGTTGTGGCCAATTTTACTCCAATTTACTGTGTCGGTCTCTTTACTGGGTCAAGAAGGTCATGGGGGGTAAAAGGGGGGGTGGTAGAAGGGGAAGGGTATAATGGGGGAGGTGTAGGGTAAGGTTGCACATTGAAACTACACTAGTCAAGTGTGAGACTTTGTGCTTCCTGTAATAAAGACTGCTCACTACTGCTTTCTCTCCTTGTTCAGGGTGACTGGTCTTGTCTCCACCCCCCTCCTGTAATTTTCTGCAGGCAGCCTATTGTGGGTCAGTGTGATAAAAGTGCTGCGCTAAAATATCAGTTGTACAATGAAGGACACCACACAAATGTGATTACAATAAAAAACATATTTGTCAGGGACATGGCCATCACAGTACTGGCCATCTTGCCCAGAACCTCCATGGATGCTCACGGAGGGGTTTGAGATGTGCACCAGCGTGCCCCGCGCATCAGCGTACATTGACGCGCAAGAGCGCATCGGCGCACACGCCGTGCGCAACGGAGCGCAAGTGTCATGACTGATGCTGGCGCCAATGGCCCTATTTAAGTCAGCTTGTGACTGCAGGATGGCGCTGGATTATCTCTTCAGTCTCCTGTGTTCCTTGATCCATCCTTATCTGTTGTGACCCGGCTCGCCCTGACCTCGCTTCCTGTTCTCACAGTTTTTGACCCTTGACCTGCTTCTGGACTCTGCTTCTATTTCCTGACCACCCGACTTGACCCATGGCTTGTACCTGGACACTGCTCATGTATGACCTTGGCTCGCCT
This sequence comes from Rana kukunoris, assembly GCA_029574335.1. Lineage (NCBI taxonomy): Eukaryota > Metazoa > Chordata > Amphibia > Anura > Ranidae > Rana > Rana kukunoris. The sequence goes on along the minus strand of JAJQKJ010002617.1, from coordinate 57,425 downwards.
CTGTAACTGCTCTGGACTGACCTACCTGTATTTGACCCCCGGCCTGGCTTCTGGTATCTCTGCTCATCTGAGCACAACAAACCTCAGTTCTGTCTGCTGCAGCCATCATTCAGTGGCCAGCTCATCGGACTACAAGCAAGCACCTGGCCAACCGTGCTTCTGTGGGCACTGCGCTCCCTATCCCCAACTTCAGGGTTATGTTGCACTCAGCCGCAAGGGGAACCCTCTTGGTATCTTGATCACCATACTCGTTTCTGACAATATTGAACATACTGTGACGGGGAGGGCCAGTGGAACCCAGAATCCCTTGAAAAGCCTTGTTTCAGCTCCCTACGCACCTCTTATGTCTAAGTCACAGGGTGAATGAGAAAATACATCTTGGATTACTTAAAATGGGACAGTAATATTTATCCACAATATCTCCCAGGATATATGTAAAGACTATTCTTGGTTTGTTTGATTTTGAACTTGTATCTTAGTTGAGAGGGCTGATCACATTGGCCTCTGTACAATGTAGGAGACGGGCCGACTTCTGCTGGAGCTCCTGCTATTGTGTGAAGGTGTCCTGTGTTTATACTTATGATAATGTATAATCTACTGTGTGAAGCTCAGTGACAACAAGTCTGACCTGTAGTGAAATCCTGAGTTATCATAACAATGCCCGGAAGGGCAAAGTGTTACATTGTAGCTCATGTTAATTTGTTACAGGTGTATTGTTAGAGTAATATGAGCAGGAGGTAGGAATCTCCTCTTCTACTGTATATAAGACTTGTATTCTGGTTCTAATGTTCAGCAACTAAACAAGTATCGTCTTGTTTTGTGCTTGTGAGCGGTTGGAATATCTGATATCTATATCCAGACTGGGAGGAAGTGGTATGTGACAAAAGCACTCAAGCAGAGTATGGGAAGTTTTGTTACAATACCTCCCAACATTTTGATATGGGAATGAGGGACACCTACTAACAAATGTATGTAGGCATAAGACACGCCCCCTGCCACATCCCCTTAAAGGAGAATTAACCAAAAAAAGGCTAATTAAACCCACAATTGCTTTTTTTTACCACTACTATTCCTTTATATTGGCTGTTAAAATGTACAAATTTAGAATTTGGATGAAAGGTTTAGCACCAGGAAAAACTCTTTGAAAGATAATAAGTGCATTTTATATACAGCTATATGGATCAGACCAAAATGAGGGAAAAATGAGGGGGATAGATGGACAGAGAGACATTGCTCCAAATCAGGGACAGTCCTTCCAAATCAGGGACAGTTGGGAGCTATGTATTGAATATATCCAACATTGATACTAATAAAGGTTACATATATAATATACAGTATCTCACAAAAGTGAGTACACCCCTCACATTTTTGTAAATATTTTATTATATCTTTTTATGTGACAACACTGAAGAAATGACACTTTGCTACAATGTAAAGTAGTGAGTGTACAGCTTGTATAACAGTGTACATTTGCTGTTCCCTCAAAATAACTCAACACACAGCCATTAATGTCTAAACTGCTGGCAACAAAAGTGAGTACACCCCTCACTTCAAAAGTGAAAATGTCTAAATTGGGCCCAATTAGAAATTTTGCTTTGATATACAAGTGTTTTGGATTACAAGCATGTTTCCGGAGCGAATCTAAATGAATCTAAATTACACAGACAACTCTTAAGACAAAGTCCTTTACATTATGTGCGTGAGACAAGACAGCTAATAAGACCCTTTACACAAAGGAAGTATCACCTACAGGTGGTGTGAACGTCATCTCTGAACTAGGTATGATGACAAGCCAGGACATCTCTAGCAATCTGTTGATAATAAAGATTATTTGTGAGCTTATTGCTGTATGTGGTGTGACTCAGTCAGTCAGCAGGTCACATTAATAGTGATTCATTGTCAGAAAGGATATCATTGACCATTCTCTCAGTTTCCACTTCTTGTGCTGTTTGCCAGCCTTTGTTATGTGTGCTTTATAATGACCTTGAACAGATGAACACAGCCAGGCAAAGAGGTAACAATTCTACGATCACCACCTGTTACATACATATTGAAATAGATATTAGACATGTGCATTCGTTTTCGCCCAAATGCATTTTCGTCTGAACTTCTGGAATTTTCACATTTGTTAAAACAAACGATAACTAACGGGCAGAATCCAAAATCCGAAAGATCCATGGGACAGGGGTTAGCGCCGTTTACGATATTCCATTCCGAACCCAAGAAAGCTTATCGACACTCCACAATCCGGCAGACGAACCCCAATAACGAGACACAGCTCTGTTTGAGGTTCCAACGAATAGACACTTTAATGGGAAACTCAGGCTCTTATACAGTTAGAAACCCCAAGGAACAATGACTTAACTCCACCCACAACATGACACAAGGAGCTCAATACACATCTTTTAGGAGACAGACATTCTGACTCCGAGATAATCTACATGAGCTAATTACTAATCATTTACCCAGACAAGGTGACTCCGAGTTAGGCTCTTCTATACAATACTCATTCCTTTAGTAGACATAAGTCAGACATCTGACCTTTAGACTGTGCTAACTCACAACACATATCTATCATCAATAGAACTTAACACAATACTGTGTCAATTAGCATAACACAATAAAAGGTTTGTAGAAGCCTGACAAAGGTTCATTTACATCACAGTGGCAGACTTAATTACCACCTTAACAGTCTGTGTTCCCACATTGAATACGTTCTATTGACCTGTTGGGTTCAGAATCAACAACCTGTAATATTTCAAGATATCCTGGAATACATTGTGAATTATCATTACTGGCCCATCTCATGTAGTCCAAGATATCATTTCTCAGTCATGCTATGCCCCTAGTGGACATAGGATGACTTTAGACACAATACACAAGTGGAAATGCGCAAAGAGTGAAAAATACAGGTTCCTCAGCAGTACAAGTAATATTAAACTTAAAATTAGTAATAATAAAGGTAATGATAATGTACAAGAAGTTTGTACAGTATAAGTTAATTGGTTAAAATAAAGTTAAATAAAAAAAAAAAAGGTCCAAGGCTCAGGGGCATGTGAATGGAGGAGAGTCCGAGGATGGGTGAAAAAATGTTTGTTGTAGGGGTCACACATACAAAGTCATGCACATATGCACATATGAACACATAAACATCTGCTATCTGTCTCTTGCGTTTCTTCACATTTATGTGAAGTCATGCACATATCAATAAACAAAACGCCCGCTATCTGTCCCTTGCGTCTTTTAAACATCCAAAATGCCACCAATAATTCCCACTCTGTCATCCCTCTCCACATTTAACTGTAATTAACTGCCTAGTTTTATATCCTTCCCTGAGACTTGACATTGTGTGGCTCTCCCGCAGCCCTTTGCTCACACTTCACTCAGTCCCCCGCCCCCTCCTCCCCTTCGCCCTGTCCTCTCATAATCAACACCGCAACATCCTTCCCATTTAGTCCTAACCCTTCCTCTCCCTTCGTGTGCCACGCCCACCTCCTCCCTTTCCCAGTTCTAAGCACACACAAAATCCCGCACCAGCTCCACCCTCGTTCACGCCCCCAGACATCCCCCACCACCGCCCCTTCCTCTTACTTAAACCTAGTGCCATTCCCTACACAAGTCAGCTTGAAAAAGGAGCGCGACTGCCGCGTCATTGCAGTGCGCCTGCTCTGAAACGCGTCGCATACCAGTGACGTCACTACGTTCGGATTGCCGCAGAACTCAAAGTTCCAGCCTGACTCTGAAGCTCTACCACCACCACCGGCCTCAACAACCTACAGCGGTTGAAAAAGATGACTCCAGACAGCGCAGTACATCGGCAAACACAAGAACAACAGTGACTGAACTGAGGACTTCTTCCACTAAAGGAATTTTATACAATGCTTGTTTTAACTTCACTAAACGTGAGTTGCCTGTATTTATTAAACTTTTAAATTATCTTAAACATCTACTCTTAGAGGCGCCTCTCCCCTTGTTTTCTTGACTTTAGACACAAGAGTCATTGGTGAAACTGAAACAGTAAGGTCCCACGGGCCATTTCGTTACACATACGATCGCCACATACGGACATTTATGGTCAATTGCCGCAATGACGCAGTCCCGCTAAAAATTGAAGATCACCATCATTACTAGTAAAACAAATAATAATAATAAAAATGCTATAAATCTATTCCCTATTTTGTAGACGCTATAACTTTAACAAACCAACAAATATACTGTACACTTATTACGATTTTTGTAGAAGAATACATATCGGCCTAAACTGAGGAAGAATTTTTTTTGTATTTGTTGGGGGGATATTTATTATGGCAAAAGTTAAAAATATAGCTTTTTCTTCAAAATGGCCCTCTATTTTTGTTTATAGCCAAAGTGTATGGCCCCCTCAGCCCTCCTGTGTTACTCACCTGAGCCCGTTCATTCCCTAGGCGGAGACGCGCTCTTCCTTTCTTCGTGGGGGTTCTCTTTATTGGATAGGCTAAAAGCAGCGCAGCCATTGGCTCCTGCTCCTGTAAATCAAATCCAATGACCCGGGCTATGGACACAAATGCTGGTCTTGGGAGTGCGCCCGAACGGTAACCCGCGGGAGAGTTTTTTTCCAAGGGGGGTTTACTGATGCAAGGAGGAGCCACAAGAGCCGCCAGGGGACCCCAGAAAACGATGATCAGGGCCACACTGTGCAAAATGCACTGCACAGTGGAGGCAAGTAAGATATGTTTGCTATAAAAAAAGGGGGTTTACAAACCCTTTAAGTTGACTGGACATAAGTCTGCTTCCATCCCAGTAGACTGACTCTGCTCGGGATGCACCAACTTCTGCCGTAGCATTGATACCAGCTGTAAATCAGGTTTTCTGAAGAGCCGTAGTGGTTACACCTTGCACTACCTGAAATAGTTAAAAGTAAACAAGGAGTCTGATTATGTAGATGCGTATAGACTGCACAGCTGTGGTGAAGGCCTACCCTACCGGTGGCCCTGCTGTCTTCATCTCTGTAGGATACATCTTGGCTCCTCTTGTTTATTAAACTTTTCCTCATTCTGTTTCAACCCTTCAGCAAGTGAGTCTGTCTAACAGGCATCCATCATGGCGTACGTCAAATCACTGCTCAGGGGAACCGGGCCTCGTCTGTCATCCTGACAAGACAGGTACCCACTGCAGGTTCACTTAATGAGGCTACTGTCAGCTGCCCTGCCACCTTTGCCAGCTCCCCCAGGCACACAACACAAGCTACCAATCTCTGAACTGCCAGCCCAGACACAGGCTCGGAACGTGCCGAGTGCTAGCTCCTGTTCAGCAGTGCGGCTATTCAGTTGCATAGCACCTGATTTAGAGTTTTTCCCATGTAATACATCTCTGTTACTGCTCTAGCTTTCAGTAAAGTCTATAACAAAATAACACCAAATGCTTCACACCTATGTGTTGTGGCAACGCACGTGCATAGGTGCGTGTTTTTATGTGCGTTTTACATGCTTTGCTTAGGGCAGCCCATTCATTTGTATAGGCAGCCTGGCGTAATAAAAGAAAAAACATTACACTAAAACACTCGGTACTTAGTGGTGCCGAAAAATGTATATGCATTAACCACTTAACCACTTCAGCCCTGGACCATTTGGCTGCCAAATGACCGGGCCACTTTTTTGTGATTCCGCACTGCGTCGCTTGAACTGACAATTGCGCGGCCAGGCGACGTAACTCCCAAACAAAATTTATGTCCTTTTTCTCCACAAATAGAGCTTTCTTTTGGTGGTATTTGATCCCCTCTGCGGTTTTTATTTTTTTGCACTATAAACAAAAATAGAGCGACAATTTTAAAAAGAAAGGCAATATTTTGTAATTTTTGCTATAATAAATATCTCCCAATTTATTTATTTTTTTATAAAAAGCTATTTTTTTCACAGTTTAGGCCGATATGTATTGTTCTACATATTTTTGATTAAAAAAAAATGCAATAAGCGTATATTGATTAGTTTGCGCAAAAGTTATAGCGCCTACAAAATAGGTGGATAGATTTATGGCATTTTTATTATAATTTTTTTTTAGATCGAATACAGCGATTAGAGCTAAAAATAGCCACTGATTATTGTGTAAATGTCACTGGCAGGGAAGGGGTTAAACACTAGGGGGAGATCAAGGGGTTAAATGTGTTACCTAGTGTGTGTTCTAACTTTAGGGAGATGGGCTCACTAGTACATGACAGAGATCACTGCTCCCGATGAGAGGGAACAGTATATCTCTCTGTCATGTCACTAGGCAGAACAGGGAAATGCCTTGTTTACATCTCCTCGCTGCAATTGCGTGGCCACCGGTGGACATCGAGTCCTTGGGACCCGCGGTCACGCTCCCACGGCGTGCGCACGCCCGCTAGCCCAGCATTACGAAGGGACATACGGGTATGCCCTTTTGCGCACCAGTGCCATTTTGCTGACGTACATCGGCATGCAGCAGTCGGGAAGTGGTTAAGTGGGGGAGTTTTACTGACAAAACATGGAAAATCTACTGACGAAGCACATTTTTTTACTGACAAAACATGGAAAATCTACTGACGAAGCACATTTCTTTTTACTGACAACCTGTAAAATTACAGCACTAATATTACAAACTAAGACAATCAATATCTAAAGAAGAAGTACAGTCAACGCTCAGCTGGCCATACTTCTCCTGTGGATCACAGGAATGCAAATTGTCCTGCACTCCCGAGACCCCTGAAGCCCGCTGTCAGCTGATGTCACAGAGCCGGCCCAGGCTTGGAAAAGATTAAGACAATTAAATCGGAATCCACCCACATGCCTGAACTAGGACCTGGCTCAGTCTCTCAGCAAGCTGTTCCCGTCCCCTCCACAGCTCAACTCTCCATTCAGTATGGGGGTGGGGCAGAGCAGACAGCGGTGACTGACAGTCAGGAAGCACTGAGAACCGAGCAATTGACAGTGTGAGATTGCCCCGTTCTCAGTGTCAGAGCTGGTGGGGGACAAAAAAAAACATACTTTAATTCAGAGAATTCAAAAAGCCTTTTACCTTTAAAACCTCTTTAAAGCACTTTTTTCATAAAATATAGCCAGCACTTCCATTAACACTCACAAAAAGAAGCCGAAGCCTCGGTAGCACCATGTCACACTGGTGATTGTGTTGGTGGTGAGAAGTCACCAGCGGCGAGGATCACTTTGGCGCAGACCTGTAGGCAGTGAAAAACTTACCGGCTTGTACGTGTCGCTCCCTCGCCACTCACTTAGATTTTGCAGCAATTTTGTCAGCGAGGAAGCGACCTGACAAAGTAGGTATGTGTCCTCCCTGAATTTTTTAGCGATTCTGTCACTGGAAATTTCTTGCTAGAATCGGGATGGCTGGTGTGGTCCTTGGAGGGCTTTAGCGGAGCTTTCTTTGTTGTTTTATAAATTGCTAAAGCTTACTAAATGTCAGCTGAATACAATGTTTCTTAGAATGGCTTTTACTTACCTTTCTAAAGTGTTAATACTCAGTGACAGCTAAAATATATCTAAAGGTTCCAATGCGGCTCTCTAATCAGGTCCCAATTCTGATTACTATATGATGCAGATGCTTCATAAAATTAAAAGGAAAAACTGTGGCGGTTGGTGCTCAAAATTGGGGGTGGGGAGGGGGATTGGGGGCGCAAACAATCTAAAACATTCAGAAAAAAAAACATCAATTGAAGCCACTGTGCCCTTCAAATGCAACCACTGTGCCCATCAAATACAGCCACTGTGCCCATTAAATACCACCACTGTGCCTGTCAAATTAAGCCACTTGTGCCCCATCAGATGCAGCCTCTGTGCCTGTCAAATGCTGCCACTGTGCCTGTCAAATGCCACTACTGTGCCCATCAAATGCCGCTGCTGTGCCCATTAAATTCAACCACTGTGCCCATCATATGCAGCCACTTGTGCCCATCAGATGCAGCCACTGTGCCTGTCAAATGCCGCCACTGTGCCCGTCAAATGCAGCCACTGTGCCCATCATATGCAGCCACTTGTGCCCTATCATATGCAGCCACTTGTACACTATCAAATGCAGCCACTTGTGCCTGTCCAATGCAGCCACTGTGCCCATTAAATGCTGGCACTGTGCCCATCATATGCAGCCACTTGTGCCCGTCAAATGCCGCCACTGTTCCCATCAAATGCCGCCACTTGTGGCCCATCAGATGCAGCCACTGTGCCTGTCAAATGCCAAAAAAAGCAGGTGTTTGGAGTATCTTTATCTGATGATTGTTAAACGTTCTGCAATACACATATTTCTATTGTGGTGTAGGATCTGGGCCTGCTGTCCCTCCATACCTCCTTTTTTCCTTCTATCTCTCTCCTTCACTCCTTATTTCTTTCTTTCTCCCTCCATCCCTCATCGTTGATCTCAGACTTGGACCCAACCCCCTTTGAGGCACGCCCAATTCAAGCCACACCCACGATTTAGTTTCATTGTCCCTCTACACCAGGGGTGCACAACCTTTTGAAGAGTGAGGGCCAACTTGGTAACCAGTCGTGGGCCACAATGACCGGAGCGGGCGGATGACAGGTCGCGGCTACTCTATAGGCCTTAGGATCCGCCCAGATGGAAGGGGATGAATTCCCTTCTGTTTTTTGGATTGGAGGTAGGTGGGCGTAAATGGACATCTGTCGCTCTGTAGAGGTGAATTGAGGGTCCCATTTGGTCGGGTTGATCATGTGAAAAGGGCCTAAGACTGCTTTGAACTGATGTTCTGTGGTTTACCCACACCGCGGGTGCTATGTAGTGCACCTGTGTCTATCCTGCGGGTTAACTGAACTTTGCCATAGACTCCTTCTGCGGCAAAGCCGGCGCTGTAGAGGAAACATCAGCTTATGGGGCTCTGCTCCGCAGCCACTTTCTTCCTCTACTACCAGCTTCATTCACAACACTGATGCTGTGGTATGGCAGATCGGCAACCTATTCCAGAGCAGGAGGTTGCGGGCCACATCAGATGGCTCTGCGGGCCACATGTGGCCCCCGGGCCACTGGTTGGCCACCCCTGCTCTACACCATGCCTTAAAATGAATGCCCCACCCCTAGTTATAATAACAGACTAAAAAGTGGCCCTATACATTTTTTTACATTGTTGGCAACTATGCTGCAGGCGTGTAACAGATGACATCATCGCTGTAAAATATTGTATTTGTATAAAACTTACCAGAAAACTTGCTCTGATGTGGAATTGGGGCTCATTCACAGCATCCGTGTTGGGTTGAGTTGGGCAAAGCTGCTCACCGCAGTATCATTGCAAGGACAAAGCCTTATGTCCTATAGTGTTGGTATGTGCTAAAAAAAAAAGAGACATGTTGTATTTTTGTGCAGATCATTCCAATGTGACGTAACAAATCACAACGTGTTGCAGTGCATAGAATTGCATAGAATTTTTAAAAAGAAGAAAAAAGTCAACAATGCAAAAAGCGGATTGCAGGGCAGATCGGTACACACACGTTTTGCGCACATGTGCCCTGCGTTGCAAATGAGCCCTTATATTTTAAGAATATTGAAAACAGATCTTTCTTATGTTCACTATACAGACCTCCTTTCCCACACCCGTCCCCCTCAGACCCTGTTGGATTTTTTAGCGCCCCGGAGGCCTGACACAAATCCTTGGGGACCCTCTGCCAGGAACAGAGTGGAGGGGGGGGGGGTACCAGAGCAAAATAGCTGTTTCCATATCAACCGCTGGCGTGGAACAAGCTAAAAGGAAAGGGACGTACTGTAGAGCAGGCCTTGAATACAAACTGGAATTTAACCAATTCAGTCCAAAAAAATTAATTCACACATTACGTAACTATATAATATGTGACATGGGTTATTATTTGTGTTATTATTATTTGCATTTACATGCTTTTTGATTGCATTTCTTATATATGATTATTTGCTTCATAGTTACGTAGTAGGCAAGGTTAAAAAAAAGACACAAGTCCATCAACCTACAACCTACAGTATGTTCAGTGTTGACTTTGGCTGTAGAAGAGGAGAGAGTTGGACGATAAAATATCAGTTTCTTACAGGTGAAGTCAATAATAAAAAAAATTGAATTGTGCATTGTGTGATGGTTCATGGCAGCCAATTGGAATTTGTTTTGAGATGTGTTTGGTTGTAGTGTTCATCCATTGTGTGCTCCATATATTCTACATGCATTATCAGAGCCGTCTAAAAGGGGAAGCTGCCCTGGGCCCTGTCATTGTTGTGGGGTCCAAAGCAGCTGCCTCATACTTGCCAACTATCCCAGTTTAAATTCCCATGAAGATGTTTGTGAAACGAAACGCGTCGGGAACCGATTGACCCTACTGCCTGTATACTTATATGCCCATGATTGTTCATACCAAATGTGAGTGTATTACTTTTTTATCTTAGTAAACTTGTTTATCGGAGTTACGCTATGTCTGTTTTATTTTTTCCTTCCTCGCCATTGGGCCTTCTGAGTCACCTTGTCGGCTGAATGTATTGAGAAGAGAAGTGAAAATCTTTGGGTTTGATCTTTCATCCGATCTGATACTCTTACCACTCCTCTTCCCACCTGAGTCCTTCTGTGAGCAGTCCTTGGTGTAATTTTAAGCTTTAGCTGACCAAATAGGTGTATACTTATTGTGGTCGCTATCCATCTGGTAAGCCTCCTCAGCTTCATCTATGGTGGTGGACCTTTCAGATCTCACTTGCACTCAGTCACTATATATTGATCCTTTTGGACTATATCACCATTTTAGAGACACTTCAATGTGCACCTATGGTGTCTAATATTCAGCTTATGTTATTATTTGCCATTCATCTATATTCAAGCGCTACATATTTTCTTTGTATATTCTATGTTTGCTAAATTGATCATTTAGTTGTGTTAGCTGCTGTATTGTTTAGTAGCGCGGTGAGCGTATATACCTAGGTATATACCACATTATCCCAGTTTAAATTCCCTTGAAGTTTTAGTCCTGTGCTGTGTTCTAAAAAATGTCATTGTGAAGTGCTGCTACTAATGCTGCCCATCTCTGTCCTATTGTGTACAGGTGACTCACCTGCAGACCCTGGGCCAGATTCAGATAGTATTTACGTTGGGGTATCAAGAGATACGCCGCATAAATACTAAGAATTGCTGGCGTATCTTTTTTTGCTATTCAGAAAAGAAGATACACCGGAATTCTGCTAATATACGAGCGGCGTAATTCTGTTACACCGTCGTGTATTAGTTGCAGTTTTACGCTAGCCGCTAGGTGGCGCTTCCATCGTTTTACGCATTGAATATGTAAATTAGGGATTTACGGCGATTCCCGAACGTACTTGCGGCCGGCCGGCGTAGTTTACATTGTTTGCGTAAGTGTTATTGCGGCATAAGGTTACCCCTGCTATAGGAGGCGTAGCCAATGTTAAGTATGGACGTCGGGACAGCGTCGAATTGTACGTCGGTTACGTAGTTTGCATAAATCGTTTGGGAAAGGGGGCTCGACGTAAGTTACGTTCACGTCGTTTACATTGACAAATAGTGACGTGATTTGACGCATGCGCACTGGGATTCGTCCACGGATGGCGCATGCGCCGTTTAGAAAGAATGTCATGAGTGTGGGGTCATGATTCATTTACATAAATCATGCCCCCATCCTCAACATTTGAATTGCGCGGCCTTACGCCGCCGCAACTTATGGAGCAAGTGCTTTCTGAATAAGGCACTTGCCCATAATATTTGCGGAGGCGTAGTGTAAAGAGAAAACGCTACGCCTTCGGAAAGATGCTCATTTGTATCTGAATCCGGCCCCCTGTGTTTACATGTAAATAACCGTCATTCATATGTAAATATAAGCGACATTCATATGTAAATAGTGACAGCATTCATATGTAAATAAAGGTGGCATTCATATGTATATCATGCCCCTCTGCAGTGAAGAGATGATGTGCTGTAACCTCTAGCAACCAACCAGTGAGCAGTATTACTGTACAGTATTCTCTAGCAAACAATCAACAAGAAGAAATCATGTGCTGTAACCTCTAGCAATTAATCAGTGAGCCACAATGTGTGCTGTAACCTCTAGCAACCAGTCCGTAAGTGGAAATGATATGCTGTAACCTCTGGCAACCAATCGCAATCAGTGCCTGATCTTATACAATAAACTGATTTTAAGTCTAGCTGATATTTAATGTATGTCTCATGGCAGGTGGAGAGCAAAATTGCATGGGGGGGGGGGTCCCAAGAATTGTTTTTGCTCAGGGTCCAATCAACATTAAAGACGGCCCTGGGGCCCTGCCTAAATTTGTGTAAGGGGCCCCAAAATTTGTAATGGCTGCCCTGACTACACTAGTAGCACTGGAAGCAATAATTCATGTGGTCACCATGTGATTATGGAAGATTAAAGTGCATGTAGAGGCAAAAATCTTTCTTTGGTTTTGGATAGAGAGGGGAAGGGTTAGACACTGCTGGAGAGATCCACCCTCTATAATTCCTGCAATGAAGTCGCCTAACCAGAGTGCGGCAGTCCAGAATGATTTTTTCTCTCTGTAATTCCTGGGGGCTATTGTCATCTAGACAGATAGTGGAAGGAAATCCTAGAGTTGTCAGAAAAGCAAGAGGTAAGGAAAAACCCTCCAATGAGAACAGTTCAGGTGACACGTATTTCAACCAGGACAGGAAGGAAATGGGATTCATCGGATTTCATTTGCACAAAATGTTTAGTTTATACAGTAGTTGCTGATTAGTTGCTAGAGGTTACAGCGCATGATTTCTTCCTATTTGGTTGCTAGAGATTACTGTACAGTAATACTGCTCACCAGAGCTTTTTTTCTCAGAAAATAGGTGCAGGAACTCAACCACGACCCGTTCAGATTTCACAAACAGTAGAAGGGTCTTAAAGAGGCATTAAATACCAGAATTGCATTACATACAGAGTGCAGAGTTCAGGGGGTTACAAAGCAGTCACTTGTAAACACAGAACCAGACTTCTGTGTTTACAAGTGATTGTGGTGAGCAGGCACCAAAGGGTCTGAGCCAAAGGTGGTGGAACTGAGTTCCCCCAAGTTCCCCCAGAAAAAAAGCCCTGCTGCTCACTAATTAGTTGCTAGAGGTTACAGAACATCGTCTCTTCACTGCAGAGGGGAATGATATACATATAAATGCCACCTGTATTTACATATGAATGCTGCCGCTATTTACATATGAATGTTACCGTTATTTACATATGAATGACGGTTATTTGCATGTAAACACAGGGTCTGCGGGTGAGTCATCTGTACACAACAATAGGGCAGAGCTGGGCAGCATTAGTAGCAGCACTTCACACTGAGATATCAGGACACAGTACAGGACTAAAATTTCAACTGGGATAGTTGGCAAGTATGAGGCAGCTGCTTTGGGCCCCACAACAATGACAGGACCCAGGGCAGCTGCCGTTTTGACCTGCCTTAAAGACAGTGGCAAGATGATAAACGGGAGGGGGGTTGGTGCTGACGAACAAAACAAAGTCAAGTCATGTCTTCTCTTCTCTCTCCTGCCACAAGTTGCTAAAGTCAGACCTGCCAGGAGGGGGGGTCAGACAAAAAAAAAGGGAAGCACCGGGCCCCTGGGGACCATTGGGTCCCTTACAGGTGAAATGCCTGTACCCCCCTGATTGCGGCCCTGAGTGTAGCTCACAAAATAAAGAGCACATTGTTCAGTCTAAGTAACGCTAAAGGCCCCCCTTTGCAGTGCAAGGGTTAACTGCTCATTTATTTTTAAAGAGACTGGGATAGACACTCTTACCCGATTCTTGGGTCCTTAGCTCCTTTGCGCTCCAGCAGTCTAAAGTCTTCTGATGTCATCAAAACCAATGAAGTTCCCATAACTCTGCATTGGATGTGAGGACGCCAAGGGGAGGAAGATCGGGTAAGATAGTATTTGCTGGCCCCTAGACAGAAATGAACGGTCAGCCCTTGCAGTGTGGATGCAGCCCCAGTGCAAGGGAAGACTTTTCGTTTTCCGGTAATTGGCCTTTAAGCCGGCCATATATGTGGAAATACAATCATTCAGTCTCAATTTGAAAAAAAAATCTTTCCAAATTAAAAAAGAATTCAATAAATAATCTGCCATTTGGGATCAGCCACTGGGCATTTAAGTATAAAACCCCAATAGAACATTGCAGAAAATCCAATCACTTTCTAGCAGGTTTCATAATGAACTTCCTGTATTTATTAATTTCTGGTCAAATTATTAATTACAGTTCTTCTTTAATGCATTAAATCACCAAAATTGATTACAGATTGCTGAACTGTCAGGCCTCGTACACACGATCGGACATATCCGATGAAAACGGTCCGCGGACCATTTCCATCGGATATGTCCGATCTGGAGTTTGATCCGATGGCGTGTACACGCCATCGGATCAAATTCCCCGCCGGCGGATGGCGCGGTGACGTGTCGGTGACGCGGCGGTGACGTTGACGCCGCCACGTCACCGCTACATCATGCACCAGGAAGTAAACACTTCCGCGCGCATGCGTCGGATCCATTCACAGGATACGACGCATGTGTGGGAGGATATGTCCGCTGGTTTCCCGTACTAACCAGCGGACATATCCGACGGACAGGTTTGTAGCGGACAAATTTCAAAGCATGCTTTGAAATTTGTCCAATGGACAAATCTGTCCGCTAGCCCATACACACGATCGGAGATGTCTGCTGAAACGGTCCATTGGACCGTTTTCAGCGGACATATCCCCTCGTGTGTACGAGGCCTCAGACTTTTTCAAGTAGGTGGTAAGTTTTGTCCAGAGGTGGACTTTAAAAATGACTGTATATACTCGAGTATAAGCCAACTTTTTCAGCATATTTTTTGATGCTGCAAAAGCCCCCCTTGGCTTATACCCAAGTCTCCCGCTGTGTCATTCTGCAGTCGGCGGCCGTCCATTGTAACAAAGCCCCACCATCCTCCTGGTCCATGATAGACAGAACACTGAACACTGAAAAAAAGCTGGGATCAGTGTTCAGTGTTCTGTCTATCTCGGACGAGGAGGAGGCAGGGCTTTGTTATAATAGATGGCCGCCGACTGCAGCATGACACAGTGGGAGATCAAAGGTAAATGAGTTAGGGCACAGTGAGGCTGCAGATGGGCACAGTGAGGCTGCAAATGGGCACAGTTAGGCTGCAGATGGACACAGTGAGGTACAGTAAGGGTGCAAATGGGCACAGTGAGGCGGAAAATGGGCACAGTGAGGCAACAAATGGGCCCAGTGAGGCTGCAGATGGGCACAGTGAGGCTACAAATGGGCCCAGTGAGGCCGGAGATGGGCACAGTGAGTCTGCAAATGGGCACAGTGAGGCTGCAGATGAACACAGTGAAGCGCAGTAAGGCTGCAAATTGGCACAGTGAGGCTGCAGATGGGCACAGTGAGGCTTCAAATGGGCACAGTGAGGCTGCAAATGGGCACAGTGAGGCTGCAAATGGGCACAGTGAGGCTTTAATGCATGGAATCACCAAAATTGATTACAGCTTGCTGAACTGTCAGACTTTTTCAAGTAGGTGGTAAGTTTTGTCCAGAGGTGGACTTTAAAAATGACTGTATATACTCGAGTATAAGCCGACTTTTTCAGCATATTTTTTGGCTTATACCCGAGTCTCCTGCTGTGTCATTCTGCAGTCGGCGGCCGTCCATTGTAACAAAGCCCCACCCTCCTCCTGGTCCATGATAGACAGAACACTGAGCACTGATAAAAAGCTGGGATCAGTGTTCAGTGTTCTGTCTATCTCGGACGAGGAGGAGGCGGGGCTTTGTTATAATAGATGGCCGCCGACTGCAGCATGACACAGTGGGAGATCAAACGTAAATGAGTTAGGGCACAGTGAGGCTGCAGATGGGCACAGTGAGGCTACAAATGGGCACATTGAGGCTGCAGATGGACACAGCGAAGCACAGTGAGGCTGCAAATGGGCCCAGTGAGGCTTCAAATGGGCACAGTGAGGCTGCAGATGGGCACAGTGAGGCTGCAGATGGGCACAGTGAGGCTGCAGATAGGCACAGTGAGGCTGCAGATAGGCACAGTGAGGCTGCAGATGGGTACAGCGAGGCTGCAGATGGACACAGTGAGGCACAGTTAGGCTGCAAATGGCCCAGTGAGGCTACAAATAGGCCCAGTGAGGCTGCAGATGGGCACAGTGAGCTGAAAATGGGCACAGTGAGGCTGCAAATGGGCACAGTTAGGCTGCAGATGGACACAGTGAGGTACAGTAAGGGTGCAAATGGGCACAGTGAGGCGGAAAATGGGCACAGTGAGGCAACAAATGGGCCCAGTGAGGCTGCAGATGGGCACAGTGAAGCTACAAATGGGCCCAGTGAGGCCGCAGATGGGCACAGTGAGTCTGCAAATGGGCACAGTGAGGATGCAGATGAACACAGTGAGGCACAGTAAGGCTGCAAATTGGCACAGCGAGGCTGCAGATGGGCACAGTGAGGCTGCAGATGGGCACAGTGAGGCTGCAAATGGGCACAGTGAGGCTGCAAATGGGCACAGTGAGGCTGCAAATGGGCACAGTGAGGCACAGTAAGGCTGCAAATGGGCACAGTGAGGATGCAGATGGGCACAGTGAGGCTGCAAATGGGCATTGTTGACCCTCTTTTTCACTTACAATAGCTGCTGCATTTCCCACCCTAGGCTTATACTCGAGTCAATACATTTTCCCAGATTTGTGTGGTAAAATTAGGTGCCTCTGCTTATATTCAGGTTGGCTTATACTTGAGTATATACGGTATGTAGATTTTTTTAGCCTGGGTTTCCAGCTACTTCATTGGTAAGCTGCTCTTCCTGATCATATTAGTGAATTTTAATGTTGTATTTGACAGTTCAGATTCCCAAAAAGGCCTCGGGGATAAAGGAACCAAAGGCTGCTCCAATGGCTGTTTCTGCATGTGGCTTGGCCAAAATTCGTATGACTGCCAATGCCACCATGACCTACCCTTCTCTATATGTATTGCTGATGACATTTTCGAAGAATGTGGCTCATGCTATTTTTTGGTCCCATCATCTTATCAGAAATAACTGGCAGGATCCTCCTGAACCATTCTGGACAATTTTTTATCATTTGCTGGTAGGTAACACACTTTTCTGGAGCCAAGTTTAGATTCCCATTGACTTCAGTGGGGTTTCTTATTTTGAAATTCTAATGCCGCGTACACAGAAACGATCATTTCTTGGCATGTAAAAAACAACGTTTTTCAGCATCTAGAAAAAACGTTGCCCACACACCATCGTTTTATAAAAAAACACGTACAACGGCACTATAAAGGGGAAGTTCTATTCGGATGACGCCACCCTTGGGGCTGCTTTAGCTGATTTTGTGTTAGTAAAAGACGATTCGCGATTTTCTGTCTGTTACAGTGTAATGAATGTGCTTACTCCATTACGAACGCTAGTTTTACCAGAACGAGCGCTCCCTTTTTGTAACTTGCTTCTGAGCATGCGTGGGTTTTTAACGTCGTTTTAGCCCACACATGAACATTTTTTACAACCCGAACATTTACGTTGTTCAGAACCCGAAAAATGATGTGAAGCCCACACACAATCATTTTAAATTACATTTTTTTTTTAAATGTTGTTTTTTACATGCCGAAAAATGATCGTGTGAAATTTTTTTGTAAAAAGTTTGTTCAAACCACGACAGTTGAAACTGTCCAGAAGTTTGTTTATCTCTGGTAACAAGCAATTGGAAAACTATTTTCTCTCAGGTTCAGAAGGGGTAGAGTCACGCAGTTAAAGTAGAGCTTGTATTCCTCAAGGATAACGGCAAATTTATAAAAGTTTATGTAGCAATTCCTCAGTGTAATTTATAGTTCTAACCTTGTTCAGCTACAGATCTTTTGATAACCACAGTTCATTTGTAGCAATATCATTTCTTAGGAACATAATTGGATAGTCGCTAACTCTGTCTTAGGCTTCATTCACACCTGAGCATTTTGTCGCCTGAAGCATGAAGCTCCAAAACGCTAGAGGGAAAAAAATCTATTGTTCTCAATGGAGATGGTTCACATCTCCACTCCAAAACGGCTGACGCCGAACGTCTGAAGCTCAAACAAGTTCTGGACCCTTTTTTGTCGCTCGAATTGAACGTATTTGGGCGTTTTTCTGTTTTTTAACATTGGTGACCCTAGACCTGTCCAAATTCGCGCCCAAACGAGGTAAAAAACGCTGCAAAAATTGCGGCAAAACAATACGCTCAGGTGTGAATGCAGCCTTAAAAAAAAGGTCTATTTGGGTGTAAAAAAAAAATAGGTAAATTTTGTTTGGGAGCCAAGTGGCACGAGCGCGCAATTGTCATTGTGCGTATTTTTGTTGTGAAAATGTGTGATTTTGTAGTATTTTGGGGAAGTAATGTGAATTTGGGTAAAAAAGGGTAAATTTTAGGGGTTTAAAAGAGGGAGAGATGGCCGCGAAGTGACGTCCACCTACACAGACCTTCTGGGGCTTTGAACCCAGGTCCTTACACATGGAGGACAGGCATAATGCCGCAGAGCCATAACCTCTCCAAGTATGTAGCAGTGCTTTGGGTAATTATGACATGTTAATTTGCCCCGAGTCTATTTTAGCTATATATACAGGGTGGGCCATTTATATGGATACACCTTAAAAAAATGGGAATGGTTGGTGATATTAACTCCCTGTTTGTGGCACATTTGTATATGTGAGGGGGGAAACTTTTCAAGGCCATTTTGAAGTCGGCCATTTTGAATCCAACTTTACTTTTTTCAATAGGAAGAGGGTCATATGACACATCAAACTTATTGGGTCTGATGGTCCCAAAAATGTGTCAAAAGTGGCCGATATGTCCGCCGCAATGTCACGGTCACAATACAAATCGCAGATGGCCGCCATTACTAGTAAAAAAAAAACAAATTCAATTCAAATCTATCCCCTATTTTGTAGACGCTATAACTTTTGCGCAAACCAATCAATATACGCTTATTGCGTTTTTTTTTTTTTGCCAAAAGTATGTAGCAGAATATCTATCGGCCTAAACTGTGTAAAAAAAACATTTATAGATTTTTTTGGGGGATATGTGTTGTTGCAAAAAAAATTCAAATATTGATATTTTTTCAAAATTGTGGCTCTATTTTTGTTTATAGTGCAAAAATAATTTAATAGCACTTAGGCTGCATTCACACCTGAGCGTTTTGTCGCCTGAAGCATGAAGCTCCAAAACGCTAGAGGGGAAAAAATCTATTGTTCTCAATGGAGTTGGTTCACATCTCCACTCCAAAACACCTGACACCGAACGCCTGAAGCTCAAACAAGTTCTGGACCCTTTTTTGTCGCTCGAATTAAGCGTATTTGGGCGTTTTTCTGTTTTTTAACATTGGTGACCCTAGACCTGTCCAAATTCACGTCAAAACGTGGTAAAAAACGCAGCAAATATTGTGATAAAATGCAGTAAAAAATGCTGCAAAATCGGTGTGAATGCAGCCTTAGTACTGAAGACGTCTTTCTATTAATAGCATGAACTCTCTCCATATTCTTCACCTCTGACTTACGTTCTTTCGTTGTCTCTGTGCGCCATTTACCAGCTTAGCGCGTACGCTGTCCGTGAAGCAGAATACTTCCATAACTGTCACCTTTTACTCACTAATAGTGTTGCTCACGAATATTCGAATTGCGAATATTCGGCTCGAATATTGCATATTCGAGAAATCGCGCAATATCTCGAATATTGTGCCGAATATTCGCAATGTCGAATATTCGGATTTTTCTCAAATTTTTTTTAACACAGATCACATGCTAGTGATCTCCATCGACGTGTAAAAGCAATGGTGGTATGATTAGAGGGACCCTGGGCCGAGTAGCGCATGTGATCCTTTTATGCTGCCGAATATTCGCAATGCGAATATTCGGCAATAGCAATATCGCGCGATTTTTTTCCCCGCCCTTCATTCACATCACAGCCAATCAGAGTTCCATTTCCACAGGTGTCAGAGGTTAGCAACCTCCACATCAACCAATAGGAAGCTGCCTCACGACCATTATATAAACTAAGTGCCAGCATGTGCTCATTGCAGATTCACAAGGTGGATATAGAGGGAGAAGTGTTTCTG
The DNA here is from genome assembly GCA_029574335.1 of Rana kukunoris. Classification (NCBI taxonomy): domain Eukaryota; kingdom Metazoa; phylum Chordata; class Amphibia; order Anura; family Ranidae; genus Rana; species Rana kukunoris. Next base: position 37,393 of record JAJQKJ010002617.1, on the reverse strand, counting down.
TGCTCTGTGTTATATTGCATCAGCATTGCAGTGCCTTTCAGTTCTGTGCTCCTGTTCAGTGTTCAGTTCATTTGAGTATTAGCAGCTGCTAGTGCTTATATTTCTAAACTGCTTTTTTAAAAGCAAGAAGAGACCAAACAGCTTTTTTTAAAGCTACTATTTGTGTGTTTGTGTTCCAGTTTCATTTAGTGTTAGATAGATAGGTTTGAGTGTACTTGTACACCTCTGTAAGCTAGCTAGCTTAGTTTAGTGTGTTTATTTAGTTAGATAGTTATCTGTTTTATAAAAAAAAAAAAAAAAAAAAAAAGTTATTTTTAGTTTATTCAGATCTCTGGCTCTGCTGTGTTAGCAGAGTCACTGTTCTATCTATATTAGTTTCTTTATTGCTCTTATTCGTTGCCCAGTCAGTTTTTGTCTGTTGTCTGTCAGTCAGTTAGTTAGTTTAAAAAAAAAAAAAAATTTAAAAAAATTTACCTTTCGTTTAATTGTTGTTTAGTGGCATAGCTACTAGTTGTTTGTCTGCGCGCCTGTTTTTTCTATTATCACATTTACCCCCCCCCCCAATAAAGTTTACCCACCCCCCCATATCAGCATGAGCAGCATCCGTGGTCGTGGCAGCAGGGGTAGGGGAGTTACTCCCAGTGCTGGGTCGCTGCCAGCACGGGGTACCTCTCGCGCCCCTACTACTGGTAGAGGATCGGGTGGAAGGGGAGTCCGCCTCATCCGGGAGTTTTTTACTTCGGGCAGCCGCCCGATATTGCCTTCACAGGCTCCAGCAGTGGTGGAGTACATGGGGCACAGCAGTGCCACTCAGTCATCACCAAGTAGCACCACCACCATCAGTACACCGGTGCCTTTAGTACCCAGCCCCAGCGAGTCCAGCCTCATGCTGTTTGATGGTGAAAGTGACATGGATATCTTGGGGGAGGCCCTCGATCATGCAGACATTGATTTATGTGCTGATGGTCAGGACCTTTTTGAAGGGTTAATGGAGGAGGAGGAGGATGGGGTACTGGCTGTCAGTAGCCCAGAGACCTCCCTTCATGGTGGTGCTGGTGGTTTTCTGCAGGAAACACCAGCACCTAGTCAGACCCATGCGTCTGTGAGGGGACATCGGAGCCAGGCTAGCGGCTCCATGTCAGATGTCTCCTTCAGACCACCACATGTCAGCCCTGGGTCTGACATATCTGGGGGCGAAGAGGAGGGTGACCCAACATGGGTGCCACCTGCCTCGTCGGTTCACAGCATCAGTGACGACGAGGAAGGTAGGCACCCTGGGGAAACGGTGCGCCAGGTCACCAGGGAGACCAACGTCAGGGTCTCCACTGGTGATGGCAGCAGGAGGTGTCAGCAGCAGCAGCAGCAGCAGCAGCAGCAGCAGGCAGCTCCACCTGTGCGCACCGAGTCCCAGCAGGTGGAAGTCAGCGTCACCCCATCTGACAGGAGGGCGACGCTGAAGTCACCTCTCTGGGCCTACTTCACCTTGGTAGCAGATAACCCGACAGTAGCCATCTGCCAGCTCTGTCGTGCCAAGGTGAAGAGAGGGAAGTGTTTGGCTCGGGTGGGTACCACGGCACTCAACCAGCACCTGCGGATTAATCACTGGCAGGAGCATGACCAGATGAAGCGTGCTGGTGGTAGCAGCGCCACCACCACAAGTGTGCAGGGTACAGCAGCCCCTGCCACAGCTTCATCGGCTACCAGCAGGTCATGCCCCCCCGCTCCCTCTAGTAGAGGTACTGCTACCGACAGCCAGACCTCCACATCATCACCCTCCTCTTCGGTGTCCCGCACTGCCGTCCGGCGCCAGGCGTCTCTTTCTGACGCCTTTGAACGCAACACTCCCTTCCCCCCTTCAGACCGACGTGTGCGTTCCCTCAATGGGCTCCTGGCAAGGGTTATTGCCCAACATCTGCTTCCCTTTAACATAGTGGACTGCAACCCCTTCAGGCAGATGTTGGAGCAGGCCCAACCCCAATGGCGTGTCCCCAGCCGCCATTTCTTTGCCAGGACTGGTGTCCCTGCCCTACACCAGCACATTGTGCAGAATGTAACCCTGTCGCTGGATCATGCTGTCAGCAACAGGGTGCATCTGACAATGGATGGCTGGACCAGCAGGCATGGGCAGGGGCGCTACATAAGCTTCACGGCCCATTGGGTTTCCCTCCGAGGCGCCGGGGAGGGATTGGCGGCATCTGATTTTGTGGTGCCGCCCCGGGGTGTCCAGGGGAGAAGTGCTGGTCTCCCTCAAGCCACTGTCTCCGCAGCTGCTGAGCCTCCCAGCAAGCGCCCCCGTAGCTATTCAAGTGTGGGGCACGTGCGCTGTCAGGCCGTGCTCCAGCTTGTTAGTTTAGGGGAACGGAGACACACTGGACGAGAAGTGCTGAGCGCACTTCAGGCTCAGGTCCAGAAGTGGCTGACACCCCGAAGGCTCCAAGCAGGTCTGGTTGTCTGTGACAATGGCAGCAACCTCCTCTCCGCCCTCCAGGCTGGCAGTCTGACACACGTGCCCTGTCTGGCACATGTCCTCAACCTAGTGGTGCAGAAGTTCCTGCGCACCTATCCCGGGTTGAGTGACATAGTGCTAAGGGTACGCAGGATTGCCAGCCACTTCAGGCGCTCCCCAACCGCTACCGCGTCCCTGTCAAAGTTGCAGCGGGACAACAGCCTGCCCCTTCACAGGCTGATTGTGGACAGTGTGACGCGGTGGAACTCCAGCCTCTACATGCTGGAGAGGTTGTGGGAGCAGCGAAGGGCGGTGAAGGAGTACCTGCTGGAGCAAGGCACTGGCGGGCCATCACAACACACACTCCCGTACATCACCAGTCTGGAGTGGGGGCAGATACACCAGGTCTGCCATGTGTTGGCCCCTTTTGAGCAGGCGACCAAGATGGTGAGCAGGGAGCATGTCGGCCTCAACGACGTGCTCCCTATAGTGTTCCTGCTGGACAGGGCACTAGATCGCCTGCTCGGAGCTGGGGAGAGTGCCTTGGTGGAGCAGGAGGAGGCAACACTGCTCCACCAAGACCAGGCCCAGGACGAGGAGGAGGAGGAGGATCATGATGATGATCAGGAGGTGACTGGTGGCGTCCTGGAGTCAGGGCCTGGTCAGGAGGGAGAGCCGGTGTTGGGGGCACCGATAGTCCGGGGGTTTGGCATGACTGACCGCGAACAGCAGCGCCTCCATGACGAGGAAGCGGACGTCATGGACCCAGGCAGCCATGAGGAGTCACAGCGGGCTGTGCTCTTCCCCATGGCTGCCCACATGCTGAGATGCCTCAGGAGGGACCCCCGGGTTAAAGCCATCAAGGAGAGGGACGAGTTTTGGCTGGCCACCCTTGTAGATCCCAGATTTAAGGGGAAACTGGAGCAGTTCCTCCCAGCCAGACGGAGGCAGCCCCGGATGGAGGAACTGCAGGCATGCCTAGTCAGCCGTTTGGAGCAGGCAAGTCCCCGGCCTCCAGTTGTCCCCCCTCATCTCACCCAGCAGGTGGCTGCACCCAGCAGCAACATCAGCAGCCGAGCAGGGGACCTAATGGGTGAGATGAGGATGTTCATGCAAACTGAGCGACCCAGTACCAGCAGCAGCAGCAGCAGCAGCAGCCATCACCACCAGCGGCTGGCCCACATGGTGGCAGACTACATGGGGTCCGTCAGTGCTTCTGACAGTATGAGCACCGACGACCCCATGGAGTACTGGGTTGCCAGATTGGACACCTGCCGCGAGCTCGCTCAGTATGCGCTGGAGTTATTGTCTTGCCCCCCCTCCAGCGTACTATCTGAGCGGACATTCAGCGCGGCAGGTGGGGTGGTCACGGACAAGAGGACCCGTCTGTCCACAGACTCCGTGGACAGACTCACATTCATCAAAATGAATGAGTCCTGGATCGGCGGTGACTTTCTGGCACCCGCCGTCGCTTCAGGGCGCTGAATGGTCCCTTGTCAGTTACCAATACCTCTCCTATCTCTTTATACCAGGGGTGTCAAACTCAATTTCATCGTGGTCCGCATCAGCATTATGGTTGCCCTCAAAAGGGCCGGTTATATCTGTAATATTATATGTCCAGCGCATCCCCTCCCCTTACATTCGATGTCAAAGGCCACCCCACCATCCTACCCCACCATCAGAAGTGGAGTTCCCCCTCTCCCTTACATCACAGTGCATCTCCCTTTCCTTATGCTGCTGCTGGGAAGAAGGTGGATATTTTTTTGTTTTTTTGAAAAGCCTGTGGCGTGCAAAACACAACCCAAAAACTCCACCCGGTGCCACAGCTACTTAAGGCCTGTGTCATTCTGCTTTTCAAATGTAATCACCATGCTAATGCAATTTCAAGCTTTTGTAATTTTGGCACTATATGGGCTCCTACTGCTAATGCCAAAAGGCTGAGTGATTATGTACCGATATATTACTCATACTGGTGCTGTTACCTTTTGTCTGTGAGATTTGCCACTTTCTTACTACTGCTGGTGCTGCTGCCACCTCTTCCACGACCACGAGTGAAAAAAACACTTAATTGTGTACTGGTACTACTATGCTGCTGCTTCTGCCAGTGCTCAGATACTTATGTGACAAGTTCTTTGGCACTATATGCTACAATTATCAACGCTGCTGCTATCCTGCTGCCACCTCTTCCACGACCACGAGTGAAAAAAAACACTTTATTGTGTACTGGTACTACTACACTGCTGCTGCTGCCAGTGCTCACTTACCTATGTGACAAGTTCTTTGGCACTATATGCTACAATTATCAACGCTGCTGCTATCCTGCTGCCACCTCTTCCACGACCACGAGTGAAAAAAACACTTAATTGTGTACTGGTACGACTATGCTGCTGCTTCTGCCAGTGCTCAGATACTTATGTGTCAAGTTCTTTGGCACTATATGCTACAATTATCAATGCTGCTGCTCCTATGCTGCTGCCACCTCTTCCACGACCACGAGTGAAAGAAACACTTAGTTGTGTACTGGTACTACTATGCTGCTGCTTCTGCCAGTGCTCAGATACTTATGTGTCAAGTTCTTTGGCACTATATGCTACAATTATCAATGCTGCTGCTCCTATGCTGCTGCCACCTCTTCCACGACCACGAGTGAAAAAAACACTTAGTTGTGTACTGGTACTACTACACTGCTGCTGCTGCCAGTGCTCACTTACCTATGTGACAAGTTCTTTGGCACTATATGCTACAATTATCAACGCTGCTGCTATCCTGCTGCCACCTCTTCCACGACCACGAGTGAAAAAAACACTTAATTGTGTACTGGTACTACTACACTGCTGCTGCTGCCAGTGCTCATATACTTATGTGTCAAGTTCTTTGGCACTATATGCTACAATTATCAATGCTGCTGCTCCTATGCTGCTGCCACCTCTTCCACGACCACGAGTGAAAAAAACACTTAGTTGTGTATTGGTACTACTACACTGCTGCTGCTGCCAGTGCTCACTTACCTATGTGACAAGTTCTTTGGCACTATATGCTACAATTATCAACGCTGCTGCTATCCTGCTGCCACCTCTTCCACGACCACGAGTGAAAAAAACACTTAATTGTGTACTGGTACTACTATGCTGCTGCTTCTGCCAGTGCTCAGATACTTATGTGTGAAGTTCTTTGGCACTATATGCTACAATTATCAATGCTGCTGCTCCTATGCTGCTGCCACCTCTTCCACGACCACGAGTGAAAAAAACACTTAGTTGTGTACTGGTACTACTATGCTGCTGCTGCTGCTAGTGCTCACTTACCTATGTGACAAGTTCTTTGGCACTATATGCTACAATTACCAATGCTGCTGCTGTGCTGCTGCCACCTCTTCCACAAGTGATACAACACTTTATTGTGTACTGTTAATACTATACTGCTGCTGCCAGTGCTCAGATACCTATGTGACAAGTTCTTTGGCACTATATGCTACAATTACCAATGCTGCTGCTGTGCTGCTGCCACCTCTTCCACAAGGGATAAAACACTTTATTGTGTACTGTTACTACTAGACTGCTGCTGCCAGTGCTCAGATACCTATGTGACAAGTTCTTTGACACTATATGCTACAATTTCAAATGCTGCTGCTGTGCTGCTGCCACCTCTTCCACAAGTGATACAACACTTTATTGTGTACTGTTACTACTATACTGCTGCTGCCAGTGCTCAGATACCTATGTGACAAGTTCTTTGACACTATATGCTACAATTTCAAATGCTGCTGCTGTGCTGCTGCCACCTCTTCCACAAGTGATACAACACTTTATTGTGTACTGTTACTACTATACTGCTGCTGCCAGTGCTCAGATACCTATGTGACAAGTTCTTTGGCACTATATGCTGCAATTACCAATGCTGCTGCTGTGCTGCTGCCACCTCTTCCACAAGTGATACAACACTTTATTGTGTACTGTTAATACTATACTGCTGCTGCCAGTGCTCAGATACCTATGTGACAAGTTCTTTGGCACTATATGCTACAATTACCAATGCTGCTGCTGTGCTGCTGCCACCTCTTCCACAAGTGATACAACACTTTATTGTGTACTGTTACTACTATACTGCTGCTGCCAGTGCTCAGATACCTATGTGACAAGTTCTTTGGCACTATATGCTACAATTACCAATGCTGCTGCTGTGCTGCTGCCACCTCTTCCACAAGTGATAAAACACTTTATTGTGTACTGTTACTACTATACTGCTGCTGCCAGTGCTCAGATACCTATGTGACAAGTTCTTTGGCACTATATGCTACAATTACCAATGCTGCTGCTGTGCTGCTGCCACCTCTTCCACAAGGGATAAAACACTTTATTGTGTACTGTTACTACTAGACTGCTGCTGCCAGTGCTCAGATACCTATGTGACAAGTTCTTTGACACTATATGCTACAATTTCAAATGCTGCTGCTGTGCTGCTGCCACCTCTTCCACAAGTGATACAACACTTTATTGTGTACTGTTACTACTATACTGCTGCTGCCAGTGCTCAGATACCTATGTGACAAGTTCTTTGACACTATATGCTACAATTTCAAATGCTGCTGCTGTGCTGCTGCCACCTCTTCCACAAGTGATACAACACTTTATTGTGTACTGTTACTACTATACTGCTGCTGCCAGTGCTCAGATACCTATGTGACAAGTTCTTTGACACTATATGCTACAATTTCAAATGCTGCTGCTGTGCTGCTGCCACCTCTTCCACAAGTGATACAACACTTTATTGTGTACTGTTACTACTATACTGCTGCTGCCAGTGCTCAGATACCTATGTGACAAGTTCTTTGGCACTATATGCTGCAATTACCAATGCTGCTGCTGTGCTGCTGCCACCTCTTCCACAAGTGATAAAACACTTTATTGTGTACTGTTACTACTATACTGCTGCTGCCAGTGCTCAGATACCTATGTGACAAGTTCTTTGGCACTATATGCTACAATTACCAATGCTGCTGCTGTGCTGCTGCCACCTCTTCCACAAGTGATACAACACTTTATTGGGTACTGTTACTACTATACTGCTGCTGCCAGTGCTCAGATACCTATGTGACAAGTTCTTTGGCACTATATGCTGCAATTACCACTACTGCTGCTGTCAAGTCTTGCCCAAGTGTTTAGATGCTGTCTAGTACTATTACCACTACTGCTTGTAAATGTTGTGTGTGTGATAATTACTTTATATTTGAATACTACTGCTGCTGCCTTCATGCTGAGTAATGCTTCATGACCTCTCTGTCACAGCGGATCCACAAACAGCATCCGCTAAAAGCTACCAGACCGGATCGTAACAAACAGCAAGTGTGACTAAATGACTGAACGTTATGTTAAACCCTGGTTTGTGGCCTTTTTACTGCAACTTTTAGCCTATCTGCAAGAGCAAATCAGCACTCTCTTTCTCTTTCTCGCTCTCTCTCTATATCTATATCTATATATATATATATATATATATATATATATATATATATATATATGTATATATGTATATATTGTAGCTTTTGTTATAGTAATTTTTCAACAGTTTAGTTTGTGTTAGTAGTGTCTGTGTCCGTGTATTTTGTTTTTTATTAGATTTGTGTTAAATAAAATAATAGTATGAAATGTTTTTAGGTTATTATGAAGTTAGATGTGTTGATGTTGATGTGTTAGATGTGAAGTTAGATGTGTTGAAAGACCTAAGAATCTCAATAAGAAAGGAAACATTTGAAAAGAATAACAGGTTTAATAACCAAAAATATAAATATTTACATGGATTTTTTCAAGCGCTTGTAAATCTCAGCCAGCTCCTTGAAATTTTTTCTCTGCTGTTGTAACAGCTGTTCATTCTCGAGGTCCAATTTTTTTATTTTGCGCCGATTGGACAGGACTTTTTGATTGGTCCTCTCCATGACATAGGATTTCTCCTGAATCTCTTTCAAAACTGTTAGGATATAAGAAAAAAAAAATTAGGATTAAATACTGTACTTTTTTATATCTACATCTTATTGTTGAAATGTCATTAATCGTTGTGCACATATTTACCCTCCTGACTGATGGTCATCACAGGCGCTGTGTCATCCTCCTGCTCCTCTTCTGCATCATGGCATTCACCAGGAGGTTGGGTGGGGGGAAGTTGCAGCTCCTCAGGAGCTGGGGGTGGTAAGTCGGAGGGCCCTGGCTGCTCCTTATCCCTCTCCTCCTCTGCATCCTCCTCTTCATCCTCCTCTTCTTCCTCCTCCTCCTCTGCGGCCTGTCGCCTTGTGCGCTTGGGGCGCACAGATGGTAGAGGAGATCCTATAATAACACAATGTTTATATATGTAAAAATGATTTCTAATAACATATGCACATTCTGTGTACTCTGCTGTATTGTATATGAATACACATTTATTTATATAGACAGTTAACCAATGGGATAATGTTATACTAAAGGGTCTTGCTGGCACTACAGGGGACTGAGTGTGAGCTGGGCTGCCACCATGGTAAAATTAGCTGTTTGTGTTTCCTTTGTATTATTCTGAAGATCTCATGTTAAAAAAAGGGCCTGATGGAGTACACGTGATTACTATGATAACCCCACGCCTAGCACAGGAATTTAGTGGTAATTGAGTTATAAAATACCACCCTTTCCCCTTGAAACCCACCACACCACCACTTTAATTCCATGGTTTAACTTGATGGAATAATGTCTTTTTTCAACAGTACTATGAATACCTTCGGTGGTGATATATGTTACCACAACATGGCGTCTGGGTTAACAACATCTGCCCTAAGGTTAATTACATATCACCTTACATGACTGTCACCAATAACTTACCTGGATGAAATTCATCGCGGATCTGTGTGACCCGGTCCATGTGGCGCCTCTTCAAGTCTGACCATTTTTTGAGAATGGCCATGTGGTCATGTGACCCGCCATGAAACTCATGTAATTCCTCCAATACGGACTGGACGATTTTTTGTTTATCCTGCTGGCACCTCATTAGGTCGTAACCATGTTGCAGGAACCTCTGCAAGATGAAGAACAAAGTATATTATAATACTTTTGTTTAAACCCTTATGGATATATGACGTAAATGTATGGTATTCAATAATTGGAAGCATTCTCGCCTTATTAATCACTGACAGTGGTAACATGACAGATTTTATATGTTGCCATTTTGGTCACCAGCTTTTTGGAATAAATATAGCAGCCATTATCATTTGCATAATTATGTATATATGAGTAACATCACAGGATAGACGTATAGGGGAGAAATGAGTTGCTATTCATCTGACCACTATAATAATTTTTTGAGCCTTACACTGGCCCTGTACAATAGATTATTTTTTTTAATCCCTATCTTTACATATGAAAAATAATATGTTTGTTTCTTTTCACTTTTTGATGAAAAGGGAGAACTCTGTGGACTCTGATGTAAAAGGGAGAACTCTGTGGACTCTGATGTAAAGGGAAAACTCTGTGGACTCTGATGTTAAGGTAGAACTCTGTGGACTGTGATGTTAAGGGAGAACTCTGTGGACTCTGATGTTAAGGGAGAACTCTGTGGACTCTAATGTAAAAGGGGAACTCAGTGGACTCTAATTTAAAAGGGGAACTCTGTGGACTCTAATGTTAAGGGAGAACTCTGTGGACTCTAATGTAAAAGGGGAACTCTGTGGACTCTAATGTAAAAGGGGAACTCTGTGGACTCTAATGTAAAAGGTAGAACTCTGTGGACTCTAATGTAAAAGGTAGAACTCTGTGGACTCTGATGTAAAGGGAGAACTGTGTGGACTCTGATGTAAAGGGAGAACTCTGTGGACACTGATGTAAAGGGAGAACTCTGTGGACACTGATGTAAAGGGAGAACTCTGTGGACTCTGTTGTAAAGGGAGAACTCTGTGGACTCTGATGTAAAGGGAGAACTCTGTGGACTCTGATGTAAAGGGAGAACTCTGTGGACACTGATCTAAAAGGGGAAGTCTGTGGATCCTGATGTAAAAGGGGAAGTCTGTGGACTCTGATGTAAAGGGAGAACTCTGTGGACTCTGATGTAAAGGGAGAACTCTGTGGACTCTGATGTAAAGGGAGAACTCTGTGGACTCTGATGTAAAGGGAGAACTCTGTGGACACTGATGTAAAGGGAGAACTCTGTGAACTGTAATGTAAAGGGAGAACTCTGTGGACTCTGATGTAAAAGGGGAAGTCTGTGGACTCTGATGTAAAAGGGGAAGTCTGTGGACTCTGATGTAAAGAGGAACTTTTATGATTAATTTCATATGGTTAGAAATGTTATTTAATAGCGACATCTATGCAAACTAAGACAAAAAATTGCTGTGCGACGCTGAAGTGTTCGGGTTTGAAATGAACAAAAGGTGGCAACCCTGGGCATGCTGGGAGTTGTAGTTTTGCAACCGCTGGAAACACACTGTTTGGGAAATACTAATATCTGATCTTGCATCCTAACTTTTTAACTAGTCTAAAATGCAGTTAAAGATAATGAAATAACAAGTGGTGAAATTACTTACAGTAATCAGCAGTTTTTCCTCACTGGATGAAAAGTTACTCCCCACCATCTTCGCTTCGCAGGGCAGCAGTAGATTCGCAGGGCAGCACTAAATAGCAATCCGAATATACACTGGCAAAGAATCCAGGAAATGATCGCCGTTTTCGCGACCGCGTGTTGTCCGCGCGCATGCGCGGTCGAGAATTTCGCAATAAATTTCGCATTTGCGAAATTTCACGTTAGCGAAATTTCGCAATTTTTTTTTTGGATGAAATATCACGAATATTCGAAATTTACGAATATTTCTCGAATATTCTCCTATATATTCGCGAAATATTGCGAAAGCGAATATGGCGTATTCTGCTCAACACTACTCACTAATGAGTGCTTTATACTCTAATGCCGCGTACACACGGTCGTTTTTTGCGATGAAAACAAACGTTGTTTTTTAAAACGTCATTTAAATTGATTGTGTGTGGGCAAAACGTCGTTTTTTGTCTTCAAAAAAACGACCCAAAAAAAATTCCAACATGCTTGAATTTTTTGTGTCGTTTTTGAAAACGTCGTTTTTTGTTTCACAAAAAGTCACCGTGTGTAGCAAAAACGTCGTTTAAAACGACGTTTTTCAACCCGCGCATGCCCAGAAGCTAGTTATGAAGCGAGCTTCAATGGAAAAGAGTGGTGAACGTAACCTCGCTTTTTGTGAAAAAACGATGGTGTGTATGCAACATCGTCTTTGAAAAGACGTTGTTTTTTTTCATCACAAAAAATGATCGTGTGTACGCGGCATAAGCCCTCTGGGCCCAGATCTCTCAATATGCAAGGCTTGCTCCTTATCAGCTGACCCATCTTTTCCTTTTATCCGAGCTGCCATAAATACTTTTATAGTTGGCCTAATTAGAGAATGTGTTGGCAGAAATACTTTCTGCTTAATGCTGCCCATACATGTAATGGTAGGGTTGTTTGATATAGTGTCTATTTGGATGATGAGTGGTAACTTTTGGAAATCAATATATGATCATTTTTGTTGAAGTGGGTCAATCAGTGTTAGTAAAAATCCATTAAAGTTCAGCCAAACCATTTTTATTCCTTTGTCTTGATAAACTACATGTAGGCAGGTACAGGCTGTTGCACTTCCTCCAACCTGAAGGTGGCACAATGCTGTTTCTTCAGGTTGGCAGAAGTCTCATGCCGCGTACACACGATCATTTTTTGTGATGAAAAAAAACGACGTTTTCTGTAAAGTAAAAAACGACGTATTTGAAACGTCACTTTTCAAAGATGATGTTGCATACACACCATCGTTTTTTTCACAAAAAGCGAGGTTACGTTCACCACTCTTTTCCAATGAAGCTCGCTTCATAACTAGCTTCTGGGCATGCGCGGGTTGAAAAACGTCATTTTAAACGACGTTTTTGCTACACACGGTGACTTTTTGTGAAACAAAAAACGACGTTTTGAAAAACGACACAAAAAATTCAAGCATGTTGGAATTTTTTTTTGGTCGTTTTTTTTATGACAAAAAACGACGTTTTGCCCACACACGATCAATTTAAATGACGTTTTAAAAAACAACGTTTTTTTTTCATCGCAAAAAAACGACCGTGTGTACGCGGCATAATGGTAAGGAAATGTCTGCTATTCTGGACTCCAGGATGGTGATCCTATCAGATACTGAAGTTCTGGTGTGTGCCATCTTGATGAAGGACTCTTATAAATATTAGGGCCAATATAATTTGGTGGGTCCGCAGTGAAGCAGTAAGGTAGAGAGAGAGCTCCGCAGGGAAGAGGAAGTTCAGGTGCAGAAGTGTGTGAGTAGGTTCGGTGTGGGCAGAATTCACTCAGAGACCAGGTGCAAAGAAACAGGAATGTATTGTAATTGAAGTTTGGCAAGCCCATCGGGAAGACAACCCAACCGGGAACACTCACAGAACGTAACAGCAATGTGTTAGTAGTTGAAAGTGTCAGGGGTGCCGACAGCATCTGTCTCCAGGAGCCGAAAGCGGACTGGCCAGTCTCTACCCAAATGGGGAGGCTTCCAGAAATGATCGCATGTACCTGCACACTCCCTACTTCTCCAGAACTTCTCCCTATTACTAAGCACTGTTCCTGACAGATGGGTGACAGCACCATACTATTCCAATCGCAAAAATGCACTCCAATGGGTTTTATTGGACTGTTGTGCTTTGATAATTGTCTATCAAGTGTTGACCTCTACAACATAAAAACAGCGCAAAGTCAACCTGTCTTGTGGTTGGGCATACCACTTAGCCCTGCCTACATACGGTTTGAGTACAAAATAATTTGTAGCAATCAAATCAGAAATGGAATTTCCGACAATAAATGTTCGATGTGAGCCTTTGGTCGGATATTCCATCCGTGTGTAGGCTCCATTTGTTGTCGAAATTTCCGACAACAAAAATTTGAGAGCTGGTTCTCCAATTTTCCGATAACAAAAGTTCTTGTTGGAAATTCCGATTGTCTGTAGCCAAAAACCGATGCACAAAAATCCTACGCATACTGGGAATCGATTCGACGCATGCTCGAAATCATTGAACTTCATTTTTTTCGGCTCGTCATAGTGTCGTACTTCACTGCGTTCTTGACGTTTGGAATTTTCAACAACATTTGTGTGACCGTGTGTATTTCACACCCTTATGCTGGCCATACACTCCACGAAAAATCGTCCGAACGAACTTTCGAAAAAACGAAAGTTCTTTCGTGAGCGCAAACGATAGTGCCATCATGTAATGGCTGATAAATCGTTCAGTGGACATAAGAAAAAAAAAATGTTTCGTTTTTTTTACATATACCTAGTGCAGAAAGTTTGGACGGGAAACACATTAACCTTCTGATTTATCGTTCGTTCGGCAGAAAATTTCCAAACTTGTCCTTCGTTTTTTTTGGCTCAAAAACGTCCAAATGATTTTCGATTTTGTGCCCATTACCTGGCCGAAAAACGAAAGATCTTTCTTAGCGACCGATTTTCGGCCGAATTTTCGTATAGTCTATGGCCAGCATTAAAGGGGTTGTAAAGGTTATTTTTTTATTTTCTAAATAGGTTCCTTTAAGCTAGTGCATTGTTGGTTCACTTACCTTGTAAGGTAAGTAAACCAACAATGCACTAGCTTAAAGCAGTGGTCTCCAAACTGCGGCCCGAGGGCCGAATGCGGCCTCTTGCTTGCCTTTATTCGTCCCTTGGGGCACTATCCCTGCCACGGATACGAGACACTATTCTGCCATCTGACACCGACAATGGAGCACCATTTCTCCCACTGACACAACTAATAAAGCACTATTCCTCCCTATGACACCAGCAATGGGGCAATATTCCTCCCCCTAATACCAGATGTTTACTAACAATGATGCCAGGAAAATTTTCACTCCTGCTGGCCAAAGTCCGGCCCTCCAATAGTCTGAAGGACAATAAACCGGCCCTTTGTTTAGAATGTTTGGAGACCCTTGGCATAAAGGAACCCATTTAGTAAATAAAAAACAAACCTTTACAACTCCTTTAAGGCCCATAACACACACACCTGTTTGAACGCTCCATCGGATAAACGTTTTCTGGCAACAAATGTCCTACGTCGATACTAATCCCATCATGTGTACACAAGTCCATCAGACTTAAGTTCAAAGTACAAACACGCATGCTCAGAACCAATGTTAAAGATCAGACAACAATAGCAGAGGTTGCCCCAAGGGTGGCGGTAAGGAGCTGAAAAAAAAAACGTGATTTGGTGAAAGTTGGCTAAAAAAAGTCCTACCATGTGTATGCATACCATGTTCACAGCCAATGCCCATTCAGAGCAAAATCCACAGAAATGTCAGTTGAAAGTCCGATCGCGTGTATGAAGCTTTAGTTGGGTAAAGTTTTCAATCATGCCCTTTTATTCAAATGCTCTAAAATTTTCTGAATACTACACAACCAGTAGTGTTGGATGTTGGCACACCTGCTGTGCTCTTGGTTTCCTCTGCCAACCCCTACATCACTACATGCACAGGGGCCAGTGGAGGCAACTACAACACACAGCAGAATGTTGGAGATCTTTGTTTGTCAACCCAGAGGAGTTCACCAATGGAATTCGCCGGTGGGTGAGTCCAGAGTTGTATTTAGGTTTTGTGCTGCCCTAGGCCTGACTAAACTCGTGCACCCCCTAATTTAAATATGACCCACCCCTTCCTGTCACGGCCACACCCTGTGTTGTTTAAGACCCGCCCTGAAATTTTTGAGTGAGGACACTAGTTCTGAGGGCCTGGGGGGCGGGGGCAATGGATTCCCTTAATTTACTTAGATTTCCTCTTACTTCCTGGTTGCCCATAGAGCAGGAAGCGAAGGGAAATCTTCGCAATGGGACAGGGATGATAAAAAAAAAAAAAATGACAGGGGCTATAACCCTCCCTTACTCTACCCAAAATGAAAAAAAAAAGTGTTGCCTATAGTTCTACTTTAAGTAGATGGTGCAGCAGAAGCATATAGCACAGTAAGGAAGGTTTGTGGTCCAGGATGATAAAACAGTCAAAATTAGAAGCGCCCCCCCCCCCCCCCAACAGTTGCAGAATGCCGGCCGCCCGCATACCAGAAGCAGCGCGGCCGGCTTATGAGGGCGCTAGACTAATTTTCCTAACAGTGTAGCACAAGTCGGCGGGGACTCTTTTCGTGCTGCCCCCCTGCAAAGTGCTGCCCTAGGCCTGGGCCTTGTTGGCCTAGGCCAGGATACCGCTCTAGGTGAGTCAGTTTAAAGTGAAAAAAGTTTATGCATTGCTGCTTGTAAGAACTCTGAAGGTTTGGTGTATTCTAGATGTATAAACTCTTCTGTTCTGTATAACGTTCGAGGGAGAACTAGGTCGAGACGGCTGTTTTAAATGCAGAGGGAATTCAGAAGTGAGCTGGGAGGGAATGCAAGAGCAGAGGAAGGAGCTAACAGATGGAATGATAGCTTCAAGAAGTAGGAAATGATTAGAAATGAAGAATATAGAGAAATGAAAAATGTTTGCTTGTCACGTTGTGTCACATAGTGCTATATGCAGCATGTTCATTTTCCACCCTACTAATCCCTGTAGTGAGGGCATGAGTGTGAAATACAATGATGAATTATATTATGTATTTGTTCCCTAAATTTTTATGGATACAGCTAATCACACTTTACATGGTGCATTAAACCAGTCACACCAGTCCCTGATTCATGGGTACTGGCAGTCTAAGGTACCTACCCCTATCATAATCACATACTACTAGGACTTGTTTGGTCAACAGCTGATTAACAAGCAATTCCAGGTAACAGGGGACACATGATAATTTGCTTTTGACATAAGACTGTTGGTGTTGGTCTGTTCCCGCTCTCAGCTTATGGTATTAAGTCTGCTGCACCTTGCAGTCTGCTGAATGCACCAGGGTTTCTGAGTTTCTGGAGGACATCCAAGCCATGAAGACTACCAGTATAGACTATCACCTCATGGGGGTATGCCTGGGCAGCCACATAACTGTAGTTATGGTTAGGAATTGGACGTTGTTTAACTGTAATGTCAAAGTTTCTTTAGTAAAAGTGTCCGATGTGTCCGCCATAATGTTGCAGTCACGAAAAAAATCGCAGATCGCCGCCAATAATAATATATATTTTTTTTAAATGCTATAAATCTATCCCCTATTTTGTAGATGCTATGGGCCAGATTCACGAACACTTGCGCTGGAGTATTTGGATATGCGCCGCGTAACTGTGCTGATGCGCCGTCGTTTCTATGTGCCCGTACCCACCAAACTAGATGCGCCCAATAACGGGTCATTTGCGACCGGCGGAACGTTCCGACGCCAGAGTATCGTCAGCGCTTATTTTCGCTGGGCGCATCAGTCGCGCCCATTGATTTCCCCTGCAAATATGCAAATGAGGGAGATTTCCCAATTCACGAACGGATTAGCACCATACGCTGGCTACATGCGCCGCGCGTATCTGGTCCGTCCGGCGCAAAGTTATTTCTACAAAGGGCTGCTTTATCTTTACTCCAGACGGTCACAGGTCAGCAGGAGAGCAGCTACAGCAGCGTTACCGACGATAGGAGCTTGCTGAACAACAACACTTGCAAGGACAACACCTCTGTGTGCCAACATGCCAGGGGCAATTGTGGTCCTAGAACTACTGATGGGTCCCCTGGAACCAAGAAGGCGGCCACGTGAGAGGATATACCGCACTCGTATGAACCTCTTTGGCATGGGGGATGAGGAGGTGTATCGCCTCTTCAGATTCAGCCCTGATGTAATACTTGAACTAACCACAACCCTGCAGGATGACATCACCAGCCCAACACACCGCTCACAAGCAGTGCAGCCACTGGTGAAGGTACTGGCAACACTTCATTTCCTTGCAAGTGGATCATTCCAGCGTACAAGTGGAGTGGTGGCTGGGATGTCACAATCCTCCGTGAGCAGATGTGTGCACCAGGTTGTCCCTGCAATCCTCAGACGCATGTCCAACCAGTTCATCAGACCAACCACTGAGGAGCTGCGGCAGAAGGCAATGACAGATTTCTACAACATTGCCAGATTCCCACGCACTGTGGGGGCCATTGATTGCACACATGTGGCCCTACAGCCCCCCAGTGCCACAGAGCACATATACCGCAATCGGAAGCATTGGCATTCCATCAACGTACAGGTGATAGCCGATGCCCAACGCCTCATATGGCACGTCCGTGCCAAACCCCCCGGGTCCAGCCATGACAGCTACATATACAATCAGAGCCCCATCCCAGCAGAATTTAACCAGAACATGTATGGGGACAGCTGGCTGGTTGGTGAGTGACAAGGGAGTCAGGCATGACTATCCCCTCCCGTGATGCACAACAGAAATCGCACATGCATGACTAACATTATCCTGTCTTTTCCCTTACAGGTGACTCTGCATATGCACTGGGACCCCATCTAATGACTCCTTTCCGGAACCCCCAAACCAGAGGAGAGAGAAAATACAATGAAGCACACATCAAAACCCGTGCAGTGGTGGAGCAAACATTTGGGCTCCTGAAGTCCCGTTTCCGATGCCTGGATAAGTCTGGGGGGACCCTATTGTATTCCCCTACCTTTGTGTGTCAGATCATCGGTGCATGTTGCATACTACATAACTTTGCTATGAAAAAAGGCCTGCAGATTGACATACGTGATGACCTGACCCCCGACCCACACAGTCCCCACCTGCCAGAGGACACCCAGTCTGCTGATGGAAGAGCAGTCAGGAGGGTCCTCGCCGTAGGCATCTTTGGACAATAAACCAAAACATTAATAACACAGACAGTGCACGCATGTACACCACTGATGTCCCTAGATCACACACACCACATGCACATCGCATTGGATTAGCCCAAGTCCAGCATGTAGGAGTTGGGAGCAGTAACGCCAGCGTCAAGGCCCCAATGATGTCACTGTCCATTCACACACCTTTCACACGTCATTCATTCAGCCGTGGGGTTCACTTCACCACCACGGCCGAGGGTGACACCCCTTACTTTCAGGAGTGCCACCCCCTCACATTCACACACCATTCACACTGTCCCCTGCACTCCTGACCGTGTGCAGTACAAAAATAAATTAATAATATCATATCCTGATAAATAAAATAAACAAAATCTCATAACCTGAGAAAAAGAAAAAAAAAACTCATGACCTGAGTATGTCCAAACCAAAAATATAAAACAAGAAAAAAAAAAAAGGCCTCATCGGGGATGCCGGGGGCTTCTTCTGGGGGCCCCTCTCTGGCTCCGCAGCTGCCTGGATGGAGTGGGTGGGGGTGGGGGGGCATCTGGAGGTGGCTGATCCCCAGGTGGGCCACTCCTGACAGGTGTGGCCTGCATGCCCTCCAAGGCCCTGGCTATCCGTCCAAGGTAGGAGTTCGTCTGGGCCTGCATCCGGAGCTGACGGGTGACCTGGTAGTGCTGGGCCCGCCGACTCAGCCTCCCCTGGTCCCGGATGGCAGCACTGTTGGCCTGGACGGCTGCAGTAAGGTGCCGAATATCCCCCTGCACCTCCCCCAAAGTGGTGACCACTGCAGCGCAGTTGCAGCTTACATCCTGCACTGCGTTGCTGAGGTTGGCAACGGAGCCCAGGCTGTCAGACACTTTCTGTAAGTGCCCAACTATGGCCCCCATCTGTTCCGTCTGCCTGGCGTGATCCCTCGCCAACTGGTCCTGGACACCATCAGACACCCCCCTGGTCTTCTGGGTCGCCTTCCTGGGGCCAGAAGATGGTTGTCCTCGGGTGGAAGGAGTCGCCCTTGAGGGGCTTCCAAGGATGGGGGAGGGGACGACAGACGGCCCAGGAGAAGGGGAGGAGACAGACAACACTAAGGTAAAGTCCTGCTCTGCCACAGCAGGATCCTCTACAACCACCTCGGCAGGTGTGGTGTGGCCACTCTCCTCCTCCACAACCTCTTCACCACCCAGTGGCTCGGGCACACGATGGCGTGGGGGGGATGGGGTGGAATGCACGCTGACAGATGATGGCCCAGCTCCGTCATCTGTGGATGACACAAAGCAGACACATGTTGGTGGTCCCACACACTTGGCACATGTACCCTCCCCCCCCAAATGCAAAACAACAAATAGGGGATTATAAAACACTTACCTGTCCTTGTGCCTTCCTCCACGGAGTCATAGCCTGCGACCCCCTCCACCTGCTCCCTCTCCAGGCAGCGAGCAACCACCTCCTCCTCTGCGGTTAGGGTGACAGGACATGGGGGACCACCACCTGTGCCCCTCTCATACCTCCTGATGGAGGCCACCTTGTCCCTCACCTTGCGCCGCAGGTCATTAATTTTTTTTTGTATGTCCCCAGCAGTCCGGGTGGAGTACCCCAGGACATTGACCCTGGCAGCAATGGACTCCAGGATGCCCTGCTTCCTCTCCCGGCTGGTCTTCCGGCTTTTTTTGCCATGGAGAAAAGCATTATCCGTCTCCATTGCCGAAATGATGAGCGAGACCTCCTGTGCATTAAAATTCAGGTTCCTCCTCTCTCTGGGGGTAGCGGGAGCAGCCATCACCAAACAAAAGTATCTTCCCTGGGGTGGGGGGAAGCGGAAATACTTTTGCGCCGGAATGGCGTTTCCGCCAGCGCTTTTAAGCGCCCAGCGGAACGCATTGCGCTGACGTTTCCCAGGAAGTGGTGCCGACGGATGTTGTGAGCATGCGCACAAGGGGGGCGAGTGGAGCCGCACTCACTGCGCATGCTCCATGGATGATGCGCTGAACGTAAGCCTCTGCGCTGGGCTCCGCCCATCATTTACATATGATCACACCCACTTCCACTTGCGTCGGGTTACGCCAGCGCATTATCGTTACTCTGGCGCAAGTTTACGCGCAACTGCTATGTGAATTACAGGACTTGCGCTGAAAGGGTCTTCAGAGTAACGTAAATGAGAAGCGTTACTCCAGAGGAAAGATACTCTCATCTACCTGAATCTGGCCCTATAAGTTTTGTGCAAACCAATCAATATAAGCTTATTGTGATTTTTTTTTTTTTTTTTTTTACCAAAAATATGTAGAATACATGTTGTCCTAAACTGTGGAAAAAAAATGATATATATATTTTTGGGGGATAGCAAAAAGTTAAAGAGGGGGTTCACCCTTAAAACCACTTTCTCCCATCCCATCCAGCATACTGGCGTCAGCGCCAGTATGCTGTCTTTTTTTTTTTTTTATCGATGTACTTACTTCTTAATAGATAATTTAAGTTTCGTCCTACCGCGGGGTATGGCACCGCTATATCGTGTCACGCCTTCCGAAAACAGCCGACTAGCACTCGGCTGTTCTCGGCGCCTGCGCACAGACCCAGGAGCTGACTGCGCAGGCACCGTATACAGCCGAGTCCTATTTCGGCTTTTTTCGGAGGGCGTGATGCGGCTATATATGGCGCCTGCGCAGTCAGCTCCTAGGTCTGTGCTCAGGCGCCGTATAGCGCCGAGAACAGCCGAGTGCTAGTCGGCTGTTTTCGGAAGGCGTGACGCTATATAGCAGCGCCATACCCCGCGGTAGGACGAAAATTTAATTATCTATTAAGAGGTAAGTACATCGATTAAAAAAAAAAAAAAAGACGGGATTGGATGGGAGAAAGTGGTTTTAAGGGTGAACCCCCTCTTTAATAATATTGCTTTTTTTTAAAAAAAATTGTTTATAGCGCAAAAATAGTGCAAAAAATAAAAACCTGCAGAGGTGATCAAATACCACCAAAGGAAAGCTCTATTTGTGAGAAAAAAGGACGTAAATTTTCTTTGGGTGCAACGTCGCACGACCGCGCAATTGTCAGTTAAAGCGAAGCAGTGCCGAATCGCAAAAAGTGCTTTGGTCAGGAAGGGGTTAACTTCTTCAGGGGCTGAAGTGGTTAAATGCATGAGTGTGATAGGAACATTAAAAATGTTATCTCTTTTGACTCTTGAATTGTTCTATGTACTTCATAAGTTAGTTCAAGATACATCTACATGACCTACATGCAGGAATAAGATAGATGTCATAGATGTTACAAGTCTGACTTCATTATTCCACTTGTGTTAATGTCTCTGCACCACCTTTTTCCCTTTTCCTCTCTCTTTAAAAAGACAATTTGCTCTCTGTACCACCAGCCAGGTTATTATACATGAAGGAACGAGGCCCTGCCTTGGCCTCGGCACGCCACTAAATGTTGACAGATTGTGTCCCTCACTGGTTGTGACAATGTCTGCTCCGTGCTGGTAGTGGGACTCCTGCTTCTGGAGTGACAGAGGAGGCTGTCGAAGGCGCTGCATGCCTCTTTCAGCACATACATCATTCTGTCACATTATGCAGAGCCCACAATATCAGCCATTTGTTCTTATCTAATTGGTAGTGATAGGGCAGCTCTAATGCCTGGTGCCCTTTGTAGAGATGCAGACTGCTCACGTGTTCTTCTTTAGGGATAGGGGTGGTCTCAAACATACCCCTCGAATCACACTATCATTTCTGACCAAAATTGCAATATGTAGTGGTCACTTCTGCACAGAAAACTTAAATTAAAGTGTATGTCAATCCAAAAACGTTTGCCTAGCTTTGAAAAGAATGGTGAAGAATGAGAACTCCTGTTGGCCTTGTACTGCTATTGCAGCACAATTGTGTGTATGGGCCCCTATGCCACGTACAGACCAGTGTTGCCAACCGTTCGTATTTTTTACAGACAGTTTGTAAAATAGGGCACTTTTTCCCCCTATTCGTAAATGTCCGCATTTGCAGAAATGTGCCAGTAAAAATAGCCAAGATCGGTTTGGCTTGGAACTGCGCATGGAGATTGGAGGGAGGGGGTGATGGTGGCTGCAGTGGCACCGCAGAGGGGGATGGAGGCAGGGGGCAATGGAGGCAGGGGGAGATTAGAGGCAGGGGGTGTTCCTGGCAGGGGGTGATTGGAGGCAGGGGGTGTTGGTGGCACCACAGTGGGGGATGGTGGCACCGTAGAGGATGGGGGATGGAGACAGGAGTTGTTTGTGGCACCGCAGAGGGGGGTGGAGGCAGGGGAGGATGGAGGCAGGGGGTGATTGGAGGCAGGGGGCCTGGGGGAGATTGGAGTCAGGGGGCCTGGGGGAGATTGGAGGCAGGGGGTGATTGGAGGCAGGGGGCCTGGGGGAGATTGGAGGCAGGGGGCCTGGGGGAGATTGGAGGCAGGGGGTGATTGGAGGCAGGGGTGATTGGAGGCACTGCAGAGGGTGATAGTGGCATCGCAGAGGGTGGGGATGGAGACAGGGGTTGTTGGTGGACAACGCAGAGGGGGATGGAGGCAGGGGTGATTGGAGGCAGGGGGCCTTGGGGGGATTGGAGGCAGGGGGAGATTGTGGCACCGCAGAGGGGGGTGAAGGCAGGGGGTGTTGGTGGCAGAGGGGGGAGGAGGCAGGGGGTGATGTGACTAAATAATTTGCCCTTATTATATCGAAAATAACAAAAATATGTTTGTTTTTTTACCTTAACATCTACCTTAAATCACATTGCTATTTGCCTAGCGTACTTGTTTGTAGCTTAAATACTGAAATTTGCACCTAAAAATGTAATTTAGTAACTTTTGTGAAATGCCAGTAAAAACGTGACTGTGCCAGTAAATTTCGGGTGTCGTGCCAGTAAATTTCAATCTGGTAGGTTGGCAACACTGGTACAGACGATCGCAAATTCCGACAACAAAACCGTTTTTTTTTCTACGGATTTTGGCTCAAACTTGTCTTGTATACACACGGTCGCACAAATGTTGTCGGAAATTCCAAACCCCAAGATCGCGGTGACGTACAAGACATACGACGGCACTATTAAAGGGAAGTTCAATACCAGTCGTGTTAGTAGAAGGTTGGTGAGAGATGATTCAGCCTCGTGCTTTTCAGTCCATTACATCGTGACGAATGAGCTATCTCCATTACGAACGCTAGTTTTACCAGACCGAGCGCTTCCGTCTCGTACTTGATTCAGAGAATGCGTGGAATTTTGTGTGTCAAAATTGTCCACACATGATTGGAAATTTCCGAGAACGGATTTTGTTGTTGGAAAATTTGAGAACCAGCTATCAAATTTTTGTTGTTGGAAATTCACAAATGACGGATGGAGTCTACACACGATCGGAATTTCCAACAACAAGCTCCTATCGAACATTTGTTGTCGGAAATTCCGACTGTGTGTAGGCAGCATAAGTGTGTAGTGACTGCCCAACATACGCAGCTGGGACCACATATGTGGAGGTTTAATCTGTGGCCAGCCAAGAAAAAAACTGCCTAAATACTGAATACTCCAGAGCCAGAATAAGATGGCAGCAGTGGTGACAGTGCAAAGAAGGGGAGAACAGAAGTTGCATCGCTTTAGGCAAGCATTTATTTGGGTCATATCATTGTCAATAGACATTGTCACATTCAGTTGGACTTGTTTTTTAATGTTGAAGTTTTATCATAGTGTAGCACCTTAAGTGTAAGCTTTTTTTGTGTAAGCTGCCAGTGCAGGTAAATTTAAGCAGGCCTATGTTGTGAGCTAGACCTGTTAGTTTTGGTCTGGGGGCAGGCTAGTGGTTTAGTGTAGCAGTAGTTGACTGACATGTACTTCAGCTCTTGGGCACCTCCTCTGTTTCCCCCCCACATCTCCAATGCAGAGTTTGCTGATTCTTTCATATAACAAGTGGAGAGACTTTCAGCTGTCAAAAGTAAATATCCGGGCAGTCTGCAAGTTCTTAGCAGGAAACATTGTAACTAACACTTTCTTCTTACATCAAAGGGATAGACTTCTGTGTGTAAAGAAAATATCCGGGCAGTCTGCCAAGTTGGTAAACAACATGAAACATTGTAACCAACTTCCTTTTTAGATCAAACTTCTGTGTGTAAATGCAAGAAATGTAACCACTTAAAGTCCAACACTTGTTTAAGTTAAAAAGCAAAATGTTTTGCTAGAAAAATACTTGGAACCGCCGAACATTATATATATTTTAGCAGAGACAAAAATGGCAATTGCTGCAATATTTTATGTCACACTGCATTTGCCTACTTTAATGAATAATAAAAACCATAAAAACAAAACAGTAAAGTTAGCCCATTTTTATTTATTTTTTCATTTTAATGTGAAAGATGATGTTATGCCGCACGAATCGTGAGAGAAACGTGATCTATCATCTAAGCAAAAAAAATTGCAGTTGTCATTTTAGCCAGAATCGTGCAGCCCTATACAGTGTAACATAAAAAGTTACAAAGACTACCATAGAGTCATTTTCTAGCAAAAAACAAATGATGATTTTTTTTCTCAGTCAGCTGCAGTGTGTCAGCTTGTAATTATAATGGCCGCTCTGTATGTAGCTTCTGACAGGCTGTGCAAGCAGACCCGTATCGCCGGAACCATAATTGATAGCCATCCCATATTTTGACCCCTTGTGGGGTAGGTCTTCAACTGCCTACCCCCCAAATGTGGGATTTCTGTGACCTCTGGTCGTCAAGCTACAACCCCCGAAGTCAAACTTTATTTAGATTTTTTTAGATTATTTTTTTTTTTTTGGGCAAATGGGCCTATCTTGAGAAAGGGGCCTGGAGCTGCAGCTCCAACAGCCCCTCTGTTAATCCGGCCCTTTGGTTTTCAACACAACAGTGCAACCAGTAGGTGACCCAAGCAAGGTCCTGACATGGATGCTGGAATGTGGGGCAGGAGTGCTACACACTCATGACATATGGGATCTCAATGTGATTCTCAAAGGATCAAGAATTGTAAAGTATTAAATGGGCTCTGAAACTCCTCAAACTGCTGCCAACCTTCTGAGAGTTAAGTGGGTTATCCCTGCATTTCAGTTGTTCAGGGCCTCAGATGTAGGTTGGTGGTGTCCATGTACTCTTTCAGGAAGTCAATAATTTCATAGGCAGTTCTGGGACTTTTGGAGGACTATAATGTTACTGGGGAGTATGTACCGTCACCTTATGATGCCTGATCTTCGATTGTTGGTTTGTAACGTTCTGCCATGTACATTCTAATTTTGTATTATTCTTG
Source organism: Rana kukunoris (assembly GCA_029574335.1). Classification (NCBI taxonomy): domain Eukaryota; kingdom Metazoa; phylum Chordata; class Amphibia; order Anura; family Ranidae; genus Rana; species Rana kukunoris. The sequence continues at coordinate 11,964 of JAJQKJ010002617.1, read as the reverse complement.
CTCAATAATTGCCTTCAATAAGTATAGGAGGTGATTCTGTCGAGCATGAACAGTAAAAACAAATCCCCTCTTGACAAACTCAAGGACATTTTAAATGGAATGAGAAATCCAGACAAAATAGCACTTCTGAAACCGGAAAAAAACACTTGAAATCAGTATTCTTTTTTTCTCCCCATTCTATACGCATTTCATAATGTTATTAAATGGTAAGTACCATTGTTTAGTTCAGATTAAATAATTTCACTTAGGAAGACATAGCAAGTGGAGCCCGGGTAGTACTTCTGACCAATTGAGGGGAAATTGTTATAAAGTAAGTCCAACCAAAACATACATTTCAGACCTGCACACAACAAGATATAAAGTAGGGGTCCCATACTAGACATGTGTGGTTTATTTCATTCTGAAAAAATATTCGGATTCATTTTTCGTTATTCGGAGATTCGGATATATATGAGCACCCGAATTACAGTATAGACAAATTGAAATGTAAATTTTACCTTGAATTCCATTCAAACTCAAACTGTAAACATATTTCCAAAATCAAAGACTTTTTGTGTCATTGACAAATAATGCTATTTTTGTTAAGAGTCATTGTAATCATTTGATGAAGATTTTTATTTTGTTTGTTCACTTTGCCACATTTGAATAAAAAAAAATCTAAAATGTTTCGATTCAACTGATTTGAACGTGTCGAAATGAAAAGAATTGGGTGGAACTCCGCCTTAAGAAATGTTTTCGAAGTTGCATTATTTCATGGCCTCTTTTGTAGCTCCCACCATAGTAAAAACTATTGAGTAGCACTATGACTGTAATGGCGCGTACACACAACCGGGTTGTAAAAAATGTCATTGAAAACTATCGTGTGTGGGATCCAGGGCATTTTTTATGATGTAAAAAATGGCCATTAAAAATTTCGAACATGCTCTAATTTTTTAGAATTTTTTAACGTTGTTGTTTTTAACGTCCGAAAAAATGGTCGTGTGTGGGCTTTAACGACGTGAAAAAAACATGCATGCTCAGAAGCAAGTTATGAGACAGGGGTGCTCGTTCTAGTAAAAGAAGCCCCAAGGGTGGCGCCATCGGAATGGAACTTCCCCTTTATAGTGCCGCCGTACGTGTTGTACGTCACCGCTCTGTGCTAGAGCATTATTTTTTCATGATCGTATATAGGCAACGTCATTTAACGATCGGGTTGAAAAAAACATTGGGCCAGATTCAGGTAGAATTAGATTCCCGCAGAGTATCAGAGATACTCTACGCCGCCGTACTTTACCTGGCTCTACGAGGAATTCAGAGAGATTTTGGCCCGTAAGGTACGGCGGCGTAGTGTATTTCTCCCGGCGGAATCAAACTACGCGAATAGGGGGCGTGAGGCATTTAAATTAGGCGCGTTCCCGCGGCGATCGAACTGCGCATGCTCCGTTCAGAAATTTCCCGCCGTGCATTGCGCGAAATCACGTCGTTACGTCATTTTTTTTTTAGTAGCGTCGTTTACGGACATTCCTATTCCCGAACGACTTACGTAAAACATAAAATAAAATTGAAAGTCGACGCGGGAACGACGGCCATACTTAACATGGGCCGCGTAGCGTTAGACCAGCTAATAGCTGGTTTAACTTTACGTAGCAAAAAAATGACGTACGCAATTGCGAACGACGCTCGTAACTTCGTGGATCCCCGGAAAAAGCTCATTTGCATACCCCGACGCTGAAAACGACACAAACTCCACCCAGCGGCCGCAAAAAGATTGCAGCGTAGATCCGAAGGCGTACGAACACGCAAGCCAGTCGGATCGAAGCCCAAAGCCGCCGTATCATGGTTTGAGGATTCAAACTAGTGATACGGCGCGCGTAATTTGAAAGTACTCCTGTCTAACACCAGTTAGACAGGCGTAATCGCTCTGTGAATCTGGCCCATTGTTTTTTCTAGACCATTAAAAATGTCATTTTTAACAACCCGAAAAAAAGATCATGTATACGTGGCATAAGAGTCATTTTGTAATCATTTGATGAAGATTTTTCTTTTGTTTGTTCACTTTTCCACATTTGAATTAAAAAAAAAAAATCTAAAATTTTCGATTTAACTGATTCGAACGTGTCAAAATTAAAAAAAAAATTGTAAATTAGAAGAAAATACCTAAAAATACATAAAAAGAATTCGGAATACGAATCGCTCTGGGTGGATTTTTTGGGTGGAACTCCGCTTTAAGAGATGTTTTCGAAGTTGCATTATTTCATGGCCTCTTTTGTAGCTCCCACCATAGTAAAAACTATTGAGTAGCACTATGACTGTAACACAAGATAAACCAATAATTTTACATGAACAATTTAGGATGTAATAAAGGGGTTTATGTAAGACTCAAGTATCTCCAGTGATGTGTAACTGCAGAAGTGTAGCTGAACAATAGACAGCCAGAACATTGCAGAACAGAGCCGTAATAAGTGTTCATTGTAAACCAGATTCACATGTCAAATACAGAAGATGTAAGGTACTTCTAGGCTGAGCCAAACTAAATAAATAAGGAAGACATTTTAATTTAAATAGTACAGACCATTTAAAACAAAACCTTGACATGACTACAGGGAACATAGTTTACTTGTTGAGTAGTAGCCCCAACCCCACACAGAAAGTCTGATGGGAAAAAAAAAAGAGCAGTACTGAAAGTTTTTTTAACAGCCACCCATGACCAGAGCTTATATTTAGTGACTTAAAGTGTAAGTAAACCCTCCTATATATTTCAGCCAAGGAAGCTGCCATCTTTGCCTCTGTTTAATCTACAACTGCCATGATGCTGCACATGTGCTCAATTATGACAGCCATTGGATGGATTGACAGTTTGGTTGAAACCAATGGGAGTGTTACATTTCTGGCACGTCCCGGAAATGAAACTGTTTTATGGATGGGTTTACTTCCGTTTTAATAAGGGTACTTAGATGATGCTATCAAACACTGGCTTATATACTGCCTTGCAAAAGTATTCACCCACATTGGCTTTTTACCTATTTTGTTACATTACAACCTTTAGTTCAATGCTTTTTTAATCTGAATTATATGTGTGGCAGACTCACCCGGGACATCCCTGGACCCTCTTATGACTAAAATCATCCTATGTCCACTAGGGGCATAGGATGACTGAGAAATTATATATTGGACTACCTGAGATGGGATCATTATGTTATTATTATGCACAATATATTTCAGGATATCTGTAAAAAAACTATTTACTGTTTGTTGATTCTAAACTCAACGGGTTAATTGTAAGGCCGCGTACACACGATCGGTTAAACCGATGAGACCGGTCTGATGGACCGTTTTTATCAGTCTAAACCGATCGTGTGTGGGCGCCATAGGTTACAGTATTTATCCATCGGTTAAAAAAAAGCAAACTTGTTTTAAATTTAACCGATAGCAAAAAAACGATCGTTTGTAGGCATGACCTTCGAGTTAAAAATCCACGCATGAAAGGAATCAAGTCGACGCATGCTTGGAAGCATTGAACTTTTTTAACCGATGGTGTGTAGGCACGACTGACCATCAGTCAGCTTCATCAGTGACCGGTGAAAATGGTCCATCAGACCGTTCTCATCGGATGGACCGAACGTGTGGGACACATACTGTTACATGCTAATGTCACCAACTCCAGCCATCTGTCTGTTCTCTGTGTCAATTGACCCTGCTATTGTGTGAAGATGTCCTGTTTTTACACGTATGATAATGTGTATTGTACAGCAGGTGAGCGAGGAGACGTGACGTTACGTCTACCCTGAAAGGTCATATCTCGGAGTCCCCTAGTCTGGGTAAATGATTAGTTAATTAGCTCATGTTAATTTATGTTCTGGTTACATCCTCTTTTACTGTATATAAGATTGTATTCTTGGTGCTAATAAACACTCCATGTTCAGCAGACAAACAAGTCTCGTCTCGTTGTGTGCTTGTGAGCAGCTGGAATATCTGATATCTATATCCAGACTGATAGGAAGCGGTATATGACGGAAGCACAATACGTGATGGATCAGAACACAATAGTCTCAGTTGGTGAAGTAAAATTAGAAAAATATATACATAAAACTATTTTTCAGAAATAACAAATTTACATGTGCGCTTGTATTCACCCCCTTTGTTATGAAGCCAATAAAAAGTCACATAATAAGTGAAATGATGTCCCCCTGTCTGCAATCTAAGTGTCACATGATCAGTCATTACATATACACACCATTTTGAAAGGCCCCAGAGGCTGCCGCACCTAAGCAAGAGGCACAACTAACTAAACACAGCCATGAAGACCAAGGAACTCTCCAAACAATTAAGGGACAATGTTGTTGAGAAGTACAAGTCAGGGTTAGGTTATAAAAAAAACATCCAAATCTTTGATGATCCCTAGGAGCACCATCAAATCTATCATAACCAAGTGGAAAGAACACGGCACAACAACAAACCTGCCAAGAGACTCACACCAAAACTCGCGGACTGGGGAAGGAGGGAAATAATCAGAGAGGCAGCACAGAGACCTAAGGTAACCCTGGAGGAGCTGCAGAGTTCCACAGCAGAGATTGAAATATCTGTACATAGGACAACAATAAGCCGTACGCTCCATAGAGTTAGGCTTTATGGGAGAGTGGCCAGAAGAAAGACAGTACTTTTAGCAATAAACAAAATGCCACGCTTTGAGTTTGTGAAAAGGCACCCAAAATGTATGGAGACAGGTGCCCTGGTCTGATGAGACTAAATTATTATTTTTTGACCATCAAAGAAAATGCTATGTCTGCCGCAAACCCAACATATCACATCACCCAAAGAACACAATCCCACAGTGAAACATGGTGGTGGCAGGATCTTGCTGTGGGGGATGTTTTTCAGAAGTTGGGATTGGAAAACTGGTCAGAGTTGAGGGAAAGATGGATGGTGTTAATACAGGGATATTCTCCAGCAAAACCTGTAGCACTCTGTGTGTGATTAGAGGCTAGGACGGAGGTTCACCTTCCAGCAGGACATTGACCCCAAACACACTGCTAAAGAAACACTTGAGTGGTTTAAGGGAAAACATGTAAATGTGTTGGAATGGCCCAGTCAAAGGCCAGACCTCAATCCAATAGAAAATATGTGGTCAGACTTAAAGATTGTGCTGCGGCTTCACTTCCCGGTTCCCTACTGTGCATGCGCAAGACGCGCGGCACGTCCCCACTATTCCCCCGCTGTCTCCTTTGTTTATAGCGCAAAAAAATTAAAGCCGCAGAGGTGATCAAATACCACCAAAAGAAAGCTCTATTTGTGGGGGAAAAAAAGGACGCCAATTTTGTTTGGGAGCCACGTCGCATGACCGCGCAATTGTCAGTTAAAGCGACGCAGTGCCGAATCGCAAAAAGGGGCAAGGTCCTTAACCTGCATATTGGTCTGGGTCTTAAGTGGTTAAAGGAATGCCGAGGCTGGACGGGAAGGGATTACCTTGGAACTTTTGGTAATGAAGGTAATCAGGACAAATCTGCCTTACAATAGCTTTAAACTTGTTACCGACAAATGTAAAGCGGGCCCAGAGCAATGGCATCCAATTTGTCCAATGTGGATTCTGAAGACGTCACTGTAAGACCAGAGGACAAAGAAACCTAATCCAATAAGATTCTCCTGTCATGTCAGCTTGACTCCAAATCTACCTGTTTGATTCTTCAACAAAATCTATAAAATTATAACGCTGTGGTTTGGAATAGCCGACAATGGGTGGTAATAGTGTACAAGGCGTCCTCTGTGTCTTAATCAGCTTTGGCATCTACTTTCCCACAATGAATATCTTGGATCAGTTTAATTTATTTTCTTTCACTGTCGTCTTTATTAAATTGTCACCTTCTGTTAATATTGCTGCTGCTTTACCAGCATCGTGCTGAATAGTTGACTCATTGCTGCACGGACTGCATATTAATACCTTATTCCCCTGGTGCCATATTAAAACAGTTCGAGCAAACAGTACTTGTATCCAGAGATGTGTTGTAAAATGGTGCCTAAGACCAGGGCCACTGCCACCTATCCCTCTTATTTCCCTGTGACCGGCCTTTCAACTGGCAAACCTAGCAACAGGTACAAAAGTGTTGGTGAAGCACTTGACCCCAATATAAAGTTGTTGTTTTTTTAAAGTGGATGGCCCCTTAAAAAAAAAAATTAAAAGCCAGCAGCTACAAATACTGCAGCTGCTGACTTTTAATATTAGGACACTTACCTGTCCTGGAGTCCAGCGGCGTCCGCAGCAGAGGACGAGCGTTCGCTCGTCTCTCTGCTGCTCCACCCTCCATCCACAGTGAGGGAACCAGGAAGTGAAGCGCTCCGGCTTCACTGCCTGGTTCCCTACGGCGCATGCGCGAGTCGCGCTGCGCCCGCCGATTGGCTCCTGCTGTGTGCTGGGAGCCGAGAGTTCCCAGCACACAACGGGGGACGGACGGGATGTGGAAAAAATCCGTCTTTTGCCCGAGACTGCGGGCTGGAAGTGGGTGCAAATACCTGTCTTTAGACAGGTATCTGCACCCCCCTCCCCCTGAAAGGTGTCAAATGTGACACCGGAGGGGGAGAGGGTTCCGATCAGCGGAACTTCACTTTAGGGTGGAGATCCGCTTTAAGTTGAAACAACAGCAGTTCAATAGAAGAGAATAGGTTGTTGTGAGTTCTTGAAATATCAGAGAGATTAGAGCACCATAGATTTTTTGTCCAGGTGGTTTTTATTGGTCCCAGCAAAAATCACATAGATAATCAACAGATTTTAGGGGCTCATTGGGCTTCATCAGGGCTTGTATTGGCAACAGAGAAAAATGAAGCTGGATCATGAGGGCTCTTTCACACGGGCAGACCGTTTAGGTCCGCTTGTCAGTTTTTTAGGCGGACCTGAACGAACTCTTCATGCAGGTCTATGGAGAAATGGATGTCAGCGGTGACATGTCCGCTGACATCCGATCTGATAAATTTAGACGGATGGAAAGTCTATCTCTATTTTCCATCTGTCTGCTGGATCGGATGAAAACAGACAGGCAGTCCATTCTCATCTGATCCCCTATTCAGGAGAGTGGAGATCTGACAGGTCCATCTCTGCACAGTGAGCAGAGACGGACCTATCATCTGCCAGCTCAGCGGTGATCTGCAGAGAAATCGCCCGCTGAGCAAGCAGAGTCCGTACACAGAACGGCCCCATGTGAAAGAGCCCTAATAGGTTTCTTAAGCTAGCTATACATGAATACACCATAAAAATTGTGTAGAGAAACAATATATAATAAACAAAAATTATATAGTGCACATACAGTGCTGTGAAAAAGTATTTGCCCCCTTCCTGATTTTTATTTTTTTTTGCGTATTTCTCACACCTGAATGATTCAGATCATCAATATTACACAAATATAACCCACGTAAATCCAAGATGCAGTTTTTAAATGATTATTTCATTTATTAAGGGAAAAAACCTGCCTGGCCCTATGTGAAAAAGTAATTTCCCCCTCCCATTCTGAATCATGAATGATCTGTGATTACCCACAATTTTTTGGAAAGCTAAATGAATGAATGAATGAATGAATGAAGAACTTATATAGCGCAGCACATGCGAAGTAAATCACCTCTGGGCGCTTGTTGTTCCTGTCTCCTTTGAGATCAAAAGAGATGAGTCTTAATCTTTCTCCTGAAGACTAAGGGCCAGATTCAGGTAGATGAGAGCATCTTTGCTCCAGAGTAACGCTTCTCATTTACGTTACTCTGAAGACCCTTTCAGCGCAAGTCCTGTAATTCACATAGCAGTTGCGCGTAAACTTGCGCCAGAGTAACGATAATGCGCTGGCGTAACCCGACGCAAGTGGAAGTGGGTGTGATCATATGTAAATGATGGGCGGAGCCCAGCGCAGAGGCTTACGTTCAGCGCATCAACCACGGAGCATGCGCAGTGAGTGCGGCTCCACTCGCCCCCTTTGTGCGCATGCTCACAACTTCCGTCGGCACCACTTCACGGGAACGTCAGCGCAATGCCTTCCGTTGGGCGTTTAAATGCGCCCGTAGAAGCGCCATTTCGGCACTAAAGTATATCCTGCTCCCCCTCCCCGCAGTGATGTTACTTTTGTTTTGAGATGGCTGCTCCCGTTCCCCGCAAACACACAGGAGAAAGCTGAACTTTAATGGCCAGGAGCTGTCAGCCGTCATCTCGGCTATGGAGACCTATGATGTCTTCCTCCATGGCTGTAAAATTTGACAGACAAGCATGGACAGAGGTGTTGTCCTGCAAGTGGGGGTGCTCAGCTAGCTCTTATCGTCGGTAACGCTGCTGTAGCTGCTCTCCTGCTGACCTGTGGCCATCTGGAGTAAAGATAAAGCAGCCTTTTGTAGAAATAACTTTGCGCCGGACGGACGAGATACGCGCGGCGCATGTAGCCAGCGTATGGTGCTAATCCGTTCGTGAATTGTGAAAAATCCCTCATTTGCATATTTGCAGGGGAAATCAATAGGCGCGACTGATGCGCCCAACGAAATTAAGCGCTGACGATACTCTGGCGTCGGAACGTTCCGCCAGTCGCAAATGACCCGTTATTGGGCGCATCTAGTTTGGTGGGTACGGGCACATAGAAACGACGGCGCATCATCACAGTTACGCGGCGCATATCGAAATACTCCAGCGCAAGTGTTCCTGAATCTGGCCCTAAGTAGTTCTCCTCCAGCCGAATGCTGGCTGGTAAGGCGTTCCATAGTCTGGGACCTTGGACAGCGAATCTCCTGTCTCCTTTGGACTTGTATCTGGCTTTCGGTATCTGAAGCCGATTTTGATTGGTGGATCGAAGAATATGATTGGGATTGTGAACTTTTATTTTTTCGCATAGATAATGGAGAGCATTCCCATGGATACATCTATGCGTTAGACAGAGAGCTTTAAAGGTGATTCTGTCTTTAACTGGTAGCCAGTGAAGGGATCTCAGTGAAGGTGAGATTGATTCCCAGGGTTTTTTCCCAGTCACAAGTCTGGCGGCCGTATTTTGAACGACTTGAAGACGAGCGATTTGGTACTTGGGGAGTCCGATGTAAAGGGCATTTGCATAGTCCAGGCTGGAGTTTACAATCGCTCCCACTACGACTGCTATGTCTTTCTTGGGAATAAAAGGCGTGAGTCTGCGTAGTAGGCGCAGCAGATAGTGAGATCCGCTGACTACTGCCCCTATTTGTGCGTTCATTGTCATGTCGGAGTCAAAGATGACCCCAAGACTTTTGACTTTGGCTGAGTTAAATTTCACTGACAGGTCACATGTGGCCAGATGACAGATGCACCCCATTGGAGTCAGGAGTGCACCACAAGGTAGTGAACCCTATGGCAGACTGCTGCGGATGGGAAAGATATGGAAAGCAGGTCCACACAAGCTCAAACAGGGATCCCACAGGAAGCTTGAGCCCAAGATTCTCCAGGGTGTGGAGTCTAAGATCCAGCAGGTATTCACCAAAGCCTCTAGTGGTGAGGATGGCCTTAGCTGCAACTGAATCCAGGTCGCGGCCCCCAGAGTCCCCTAGCTCACGCTCCGTAGGGCATAGAGGAGAGAGGGGAAGCAGCCACTCGGAATACAAGAGATAGTGAGAGGTAAGACAAGGTCAGGGTGACAAGCAGACATGGATAAACAAAAAAACAGGTCAAAGGTCAGGGTCACAAGCAAACAGGAATAGTCGGGGACAAGCCAAGTTCGGTACACAGAGATAAACGTAGCACATGGCAAGCAGGAACCCAAACACATAATGCTTAACAAACAATGTTGATTAGCAAGGCAGATCTCCAGTGCACTGATTAATATAGAGTTCCTGATATGGCCTGGGGTGGAGCCATACAGGGAGGAGAGATGATAAAATCAGCCAGGTGAGAGTGTCAGGCCTCTAAGGTGAACACATGGAGAGGAAGGTAAGCTGCCAGACATTACTGCATATCCATGACATTCACTTGCCACACCCAGGTCTGATTACTGCCAGACCTGTTGAATCAAAAAATCACGGAAGTAGAAGCTGTCCGACAAAGCAAAGCACACTAAAAGATTTCAAAAAGCAACACGTGATGCTGTGATCTACATTGATTCAAGAACAGATAAGAAACAAAGTCATTGACATGTATCAGTCTGTTAAGGATTACAAAGCATTTCTAAGGATTTGAGATGCCAGAGAACCATCTAAATAACTGCAGGCCTCACTTACCTCAGGTAAGATCAGTATTCATGATTTAAATAATAAGAAAGGGACTGGGTAAAATGGCGTCCGTGAGAGAGTTCCAAGGCCAAAGCCACTGCTGACCAAAAAACCCAAAGGCCAAATTTATCACATAACATCTTGACTTTTAGGTAAATATTCTGTGGACTGATGAGACAAAAATTTTACTTTTTGGAAGGTGTGCGTCCCGTTGCATCCAACATAAAACTAAAACAGCATTTCAGAACAAGAAAATCATGCCAATAGTCAGACATGTTGGTGATAGCGTGATGGTCTGGGGCTGAATCTCCTCCCACTGGTGGTGTCTTTGAAACAGAAGATGCAGGCATGGAAAAAATTGCCCCTTTCATTAATTGGTAGAGCCAGTCTACTCAAAATGAAGTTTCTACCGGTGCTATTATATTTCCTGCATCATTCTTCCATGTGGATTCCCAAAACTTTTTTCACCACGCTAAATGGCTTAATTGAGGCGTTTATTTGGTCGCCGCAGGCACCTCGAATTAGTATCAAGGTCCTTCAGGAGCCGTGGGGGCAGGGAGGGTTTGGCGCTTCCAGACTGCAGAAGTATTATCTGGCTGGCCAGAGGGTGTTTGCCAGGCGGTGGTTGCTGGCCGATGAGGGTGACACGGCCACTGTACTGGAAGCTGCATTATTAGGTTCCTATGGAAGCCTAACGGTTAGCCCCTTTATAGAGGTCCAAAGTCCTCCTTACCTCTAACAGTTTCCATGAAAGCCACTATTCGAGCATGGCTACTACTATGATGTCGCCTTGCTATTTGGGTGTTTCCCCCTCGGCTCCGTTGTGGTTGAACCCGAATCTGCCGGACTTTTGCTCCCTCCCGACCCGATGATCTGGCTGCGGGGAGTCAAGTTGTTGGAGCATATTACTAGAGAGGGTGAGTTTATCTAATTTGACCAACTAAAGGATAGGCATGGTCTGCCAAATTCCTTCTTCTTTCGGTACCTGTAGCTGCGCAGTTTCGGGCGCAGTTTGGGGATCGGAAGGTAGAACTCCTTCCCTCGGCATTGGAGAATCTCTTGGAAGATGAGGATTTGCCCAAGACCTTATCTACGGTGTATAAATCATTATTTACGAAGACACCCTTGGGAGTCACCAGGTGTCGGGAGCGTTGGAGAGGGAGATTCCAGGACTTCAGGGAGGATATGTGAGGGGACCACCCCTTTCAGCATCTGGTCTCTGCTAGAGATCGCCTGATCCACTTCAAGTTTCTGCACCATATTTATTATACTCCTGCCAGGTTGTCTCGAGTGTATCCATCAACTAGTGGTCAATGTTGGAGATGTGTATTCTCTCCAGCGGACTCTGAGCACATTTTTTGGAAATGTCCCCACATTCAATCTTTTTGTTGGGGGCGGTGGAGTGTTTGACGGAGGTACTCAGTGTTCCGGTCCCCTACAACGGCTAGGGTTTGCCTCTTGGGTTAGTTGAGGAGGTTGTTCCCTCATTGCGCACCGTACCTTATTGAATATAGGGCTGTTCTATGGCAGGAAAGCTATCCTACTAAATTGAAAAAAATCTGCTGCTCCCACTGTGTCGTACTGGAAGGGGCTGGTTAATTCAGTAATACACTTATATAAGGCTAATTACAGGTCAAAGGGGTTGTGGCAAAAAGTTTTTTAAGGTTTGGCAGGCATGGCTTGACAATTCGAAACAGTGGTTAAGTTGCTAGGTTAATGGGATTGAATTTCGTTTGTCCAGTTATGCAAAGTGTTCTACCTTAAGGCTTAGAGGATGCGCGCCTAATTATGCAGGCGTGTGTC